>JAHLKD010000135.1:0-102965 GCA_025526935.1 Cladochytrium replicatum
GTTGCATCGAAAAGTACGTCCGGAATTTGCTCGGCCTTATTAGCTCTAATCAAATTCCTTTCTGTTAGGCCTGATTGGTATAGCAACAATGCGAAGATATTTGCGCAATTGCTGGAAACGATTTTTGAGCGCCTCTACGAAGCATACCCTCATCATCAGAATCATTAGAACGTCGAAATGTTGTTGGTTCAAATTCAACTTCTTTAACCGGGATTGGGGAAATGATATTCAGAACTATCGATTGTATTTGAGGACGTTTAAATGAAGAAATTTCGAAGCTAACTTGTTAACGAGGCTTCAAAGATGGGAACGAAACGTTTTTATATGCTGCAAGAGGTTTTGCTTTGGTATGAGGAATACGAGTGAACAAATCGCTTTCATAAACCGTTTTCTCCCCAAACGAAAATGTAAACGGGGTTTTCGATCGAATGGAAAGTTGTGTGTGTTTGAATGTGATATCAAAAGATTAGATGATGGGGTTGAATCGGCCTGCTCCTTCAAACAAACCGGCGCGACGTGGTACTGAGCGGGATGTTGACTATTTACTCATCGACAGACTCTGTCCTGCTTCAGACATACGACTTTGGTATCGAAAGTTCAAAGCAAGCGGCCACAGCTACGACTCGAGGACTTCATCAGCAACTGTCAAACAAATCGTGATGAATGCGGCCTAAGATTTGTTTTTCAAGGGTTGATCGACCGACTTAACTCTGACAGCAAGCTAGTTCGTCAAGCCCTGAATGAAATTTGTGCAGGTTGGATATCCGTGGGCTGGACAGTCTCAGAGACGCAGAAGCATACCTCGCCCAAATCGTCCAAAGCAATAACAGTGTTTTATTACATTCCTAATTTTTAAGCACTAAACAAATTTTCTGCTCGCTGCATCAAGGCAAGGACAGACGACGAGGACGATGGAATGGGCGGAAGCGAGGAGAGTGTGATCGAGCAATCGCTGGTGCAACTGCGCTTGATTATGGCTCAATCTACGCAGCTTGAATGTGGATCATCCCCGCCTGACGATTTAGACGGTCATGATTGCGGTGACTCCCCCTCGTAGAACAGCATGCTTCAACAGTCTGTCGCGTTTTCTGAAGCAGATGGCTGCCTCTTGTAGTTACACTAAGCCAGAAAGCTCGGCTGTTGGTGGATCCACTCCGATTGCAATCAATGCAATAAGATCAAGAATATCGTCAGGCACAATTGTGTTTTTGGATGCTGATGATGTGCAAACTCTAAGGAACGAGGAGACGCAGACCTCCGAATTGTCATCCACAATTCAACCTGGGCATATTTTACCCACCCCTCTTTGTCAGATGAAATCCAAATCCAAACAACCCCACATCAAACCGACAAAAGAAGTTCGCAAATCCGAAGCGAGTTGACGCACGATCCCTCTCACCCCTCGAACTCTCCATTCTCGCCCGGACACACTGTGCCTTCTGAGAAAACTTCAGCCTGTCATCTGCCGAACCAAACGCCCATGCTTTGAGCTGTACAAGTGTGCTTGCATTGAAGCTTTCTGCGAGTTGTGCCTCGGGCGGAGATTCCATTTCCGCATGATCGATGCCATCAGGGATCCAAACTGGAAGTATCCGTTTGCTACACGCTCCTGCAACTGCAAAAATGTGCGTGATGGATCACAGTTCCTTCCCAGACCGAAGGTTCTATCAAAGTGCAATTCACGAATTACCAATCAAGATGAAATGCTTTCTGAAGATGGATGGGCATGCGGCTGTTTGGGCTGGTTGAAAGTGGGAAAGACGACGAGATCGTTAGCGTGGTGAAAAGCGAGTCTGCTAAAATGACACCTGGCAGAGAATAACGAAGAATCGAGAGCATTTTAGATTTATTTCGATTTACTTTTTCTATAGACGTTTCACACGCTCTTCCCCCCAAACCACAAATCAAATGCTGCCGTTTGCCGGCAAGAGATCCGCCGTTGCCGTTGGGCGTACGCTGCCAGCTCGACCCATGCGATCGCTGGGACGGTCAAATGCACTGAGATCAAACCAACTGAGACTGTACTCGGATGAAGCTGGTGCATCTGCTGAAGCAGCAACCCAACAAACTCGTCGAATCCCTCGATGGGGCTATGCCGCTGCATTCACCGTCGCTTTGGCCGGTGCAAGTGCAACATACGTCGCAAACACCTTTCGCAGTGAACTAGATGCCGAGATCGCCCCTCTCCAACCCCTCATCTCTCCCGATGGCCACACGATCACCATCGATGGCGTCCCGCTTCCCGTCATTAAATCCTTTGGAGGACAGGACCCAGGCGACGCCAATCGTCCCCGTCTCGTTATCCTTGGTAGCGGCTGGGGAGCCACGAGTCTCCTGAAAACCCTCGACCCCGCCAACTACAGCACCATCGTCATTTCCCCGTCCAACGCATTCCTCTTCACCCCACTCCTCCCTGAATCCACAACCGGCACCGTCGAGTCCCGCTCGCTTCTAGAATCCATGCGAAAGATCTGTCTGCGATCGAGGGCGACGTACTGGGAAGCAGAGGCATATGATGTGTACCCGGACCTGCAGATGGTCGCTGTGAAAACGGCGGCAGGGGACAGGTTCTTGGTGCCGTATGATAAGCTTGTCATTGGCGTCGGTGCGCAGAATGCGACGTTCGGAGTGCCGGGTGTGAAGGAACACGCAAACTTTTTGAAGACGAGCCATGATGCGAGGACAATCCGGTACAAGTTGCTTGAACTGTTTGAGACGGCGGCGTTGCCTACGGTCTCGGTGGAACAGAAGAAGCAGATGCTGTCGTTCGTGTGTGCAGGTGGTGGACCAGTAAGTTAGCCGCGACGAACGTTGTTCTGCTGATATGACATAACTGATTGGGAATTTTAAGACAAGCATTGAGTTCGCTGCCGGGCTGCACGATTTTATTGCGGTGAGCGAATTCATATTAGTTAATTAGCTTTTGGGCTGACAATAAACAGGAAGATGCGTCGAAATGGTACCAAGAATTGATCCCCTACGTTAAGGTAAGTCACTTTTCGACTCGTATCAAACATTGACCAACGATCAGATTGAAAATTGTTCAGGTCTCGGTGATCCAGTCTGGAGAACACATTTTGAATGCCTTCGCCGAAGCGATCAGCACATTCGCCGAGGACAAGTTCAAACGCCAGAACATCGACGTGATCACCAACGCCCGAGTTGTCAAAGTCGAGAAGAATAACATCACGTTCCGGCTAAAAGGTGCAAAACCAGGCGAGAACGATCTTGTCGAGCTTCCGTTTGGCCTTTGCGTTTGGAGGTAAAAATTTGAGAACATTGATTAGAAGAAGTTAATCGGTCGCTCTCACTTACGATAGCACGGGGATTGAGATGCGCGAGGTCACCAAACGCATTGCCGCCCGACTTGGACTCCAGAACAAGCGAGCGCTAGAAGTGGATCCGCACCTGCGTATTCTCGGGGGCAATATTTACGCACTCGGGGACTGTGCGACCATAGAAACGCCAAAGATGCAGGATATGTTTATGAGCAGGTACCTAAAGAGGAGGAACGAGCCTTTTTGAGTCGTTCATTGATGCGATGAATGTGAACTATAGGTTGAGGGCCAAAGGAACCAACCGGCTCTCTCTGGAAGAGTTCAGCGAAGTATGCGCAAGCATTGTAAACAAATACCCGCAGGTAAACACATCAAAGGACCCAACCAGCAATGTTGATATAAATCAATGTACGCTTTTCAGGCACGAGTTCATTTGCGTAAGGCGAGGGAGACATTTGATGAGTACGATAGGGACCAGGTTTGATGTGAAGTAGAAAGCTTTAACCTTCATCTCACACTTCTGCTACAGAGTGGATTCTTAGAAATTGGAGAAATTGAGGTAAACTGCCACCACCCCGTCGTGAATATTCAGCTAAACGCGTCTCAGACTCTTTTGAAAGATATTGGCAAGAAACTCACTTCACTCCCTGCCACCGCACAAGTAGCAAACCAGCAAGGTCTGAATTAAAGCATCTCCCCTCTCAATTTGCCCACAAAAACTCACGACAGTTGTGAAGGAGCATACCTCGGCGGCAAACTCAACAAGTTGGGAGAGCACAATCCATCCGAGTGGAAAGTGCTCGAGGACAAGCTGAAGCCCTTCAACTACAACCATCTGGGCTCGTTCTCGTACATTGGCGGTGACAGTGCCGTGTACGATTACGGTAACATGGGCCAAGGAGGATGGCTCGTATTTTTGGCATGGAGGGGTGCGTACTTGAGCAGACAGGTGTCGTTCCGGACGCGGGTATTGCTTGCGTTCGATTGGTTTGTCAAGCGGTATTTTTTGGGACGGTATGCTCGTGTGAGAATTTACCGCGCGAAGCTGATTTGTTTCTTCGCAGTGACATTTCTCGAGTATGATGCGGTGCGCGGCCAATCTACAAGTGATTTGAATGGTCGATCGAAAGCGAATCATTTTTCTTGGCTTGTGGTTTTTAGCTCCTTTTACTTTCAGCTTCCTCATAACAGATATGAGCATTGTGGAATTCCTTCTGCTTCCCCCGTGTATGGTAATATACATGTACTCATGAATACGAATCAGTTCCTAGAAGACAGATCTGCCTACACTCAATTCGACCGCATTCCTTCCGTTTTTCAGTAGATTTTATATACCGCACAAAGTTGCCGCCAATCCCATTTCCTTTCTGTACGAAGTCGGTTTTGATAGAGCTAAACGGTTTATGTTAACATGCACCCTTCAGTGAGTGAGCCACGAACAGTGTTAACCAGGGACTCGATTCAGCTTTGCGATCGTCATTGAACATTGGCCCAATTCCATCATCCCCGGTAAGTTCTTTTGGGGGTTGAAGGCGGAAAAGAAGGGAAAATGTTTGCTAGAACTGAGCTGAAGGGAGTACAAGGGGAAGTCGGAAGATCGGTAGTGAATTCTGTGTATTCGATGATTGGTGAAACCTGCTGCTGGCGGCTGAATATACTCAACCTGAGGCGATCCGTTGGAATTGCACAATGTGCTTATCGATCCAGATTCGCACACTACCCTCCCTTTGACCTGAGTGAGTCCAACCCCAACCCGGATCTCCGTCCTTTTGGTGTCGGGTAAGCAATGTCATGGCTTACGATGATGTAACTACTAATTGTTTCCATGATTGGCTCCGATCACAACGCGATTCTACATACAGCAACTCGTACGTCATTAGGAGATCCTATCAGTCAATGATTCTGATCTGTGAACTTTGTATTCTGCAAAGGTACGGATGCCCCACAGAGCTTGCGATAATGTATGTTATTACGTTTCATTTTTTAAATATGCCCATCAACTTTTATCATATGGCGGGATTTTTGCACAAAAAATACAATATCAAAAAATCAGACGAAACACAATAACAACGCGCTGCACACAATGCTCAAGCACTTCCCCCACACATCACCCGCCACATCAACATCACAAACTCAACCACACGCACACATCACAACTTCACTGCGCACACCGATCTGCACACAAACACACTCAACAATGAAGGTAAGTTCATATGGGCAAATTACCATCTGCTTCTCACTGCCACTAGGCAATTGCCATTTGGCAGATACCTGCCACACATCCACCAAAGCAAGTTCAGGTAAGTGAGGAGGGTGATCCAGACCTGGAATTTACTTACCTTCTCTTGCTTTCGATCCTCGCTTGTCGCTGCTCCCTGCTTTTTCGCTTCACAACCCTCGTTTCTCACTTCTCACTTCTGGCTTCTCGTTTGTAGCGTCACGCCCTCGAATCTCGTTTCTTCTTTTTTGTTTCTCGCTCCTCACCCCTCGGTCATTTTCGGCATCACCGTTAGGCGCGTAATCCTTCGCTATGCCGCCTCGACTACCTCTACAGTCCGACATGCTATCAACATCTGCGTCTGATGAAAGCATTGATGGTTGAACTGATCCAGCTGCAGGCTCCTGTCGCACTGAAGAGTCAGCAAAACTAACGTCGGCAGGAAGCTCTGGTGCACGCTGAGAAGCCAGGCCCAACTCGCTGGAGTCATTGGAAGAAGATGTGGAGCTTGGCTCTCGAGCGCTGTTGTTGCCACCATGTCCTGATACACGTCTGCGTTTGTCCTGCATGCTGTTCCCCTCGCTGGACGCCTCTGAAATTTGGGGGGCTGGCAGACGTCGCTTCCGTGTGTCAAGCGGATGACTGTCCAACAGTCTTTGGCTTGCGTCAGACGCTGCCTTACGCTTTGGTTTAACAAAGGCGGCGTCTATTTTTGCTGTGGTGTGGCTGGAACGTTACCGACTCTCAGTGTCCAGGTGCACAGAAAGCACAGCTCTCGAGGTCTGTCGTGGTAGAAATTGTTTGTTACAGAACTTCGGTTGTGACTTCTTGGAAAGTGTCCGGGTGGACAGAATCGTATTGCTAGTAACATTGATAGAGAGGTTAGTTGTATTGGGTAGAGATAACTGAAGTACGTCAATGAGTTGAGAAAGTGTCCGGGTGGACAGAATCCTATTGCTAGTAGTATTTGTAGAGAGGTTAGCTGTACCTAATAGAGATTACTGAAGTACCGTCAATGAGTGGAGAAAGTGTCCGGGTGGACAGAATCCTATTGCTAGTAACATTGATAGAGAGGTTAGCTGTACCTGATAGAAATTACTGAAGTACCATCAATGAGTTGAGAAAGTGTCCGGGTGGACAGAAATCTGGGAGACTGAGTGTCACTGTGTCTGTCTGGGTAGAATAGGATTCTGTCCCCCAGGACACTTTCTCAAATCATTGACGGTACTTCAGTAATCTCTATCAGGTACAGCCAACCTCTCTACAAATACTACTAGCAATAGGATTCTGTCCACCCGGACACTTTCTCAACTCATTGACGGTACTTCAGTGATCTCTATCAAGTACAGCTAACCTCTCTATCAATTTTACTAGCAATAAGATTCTGTCCACCCGGACAGAATCCTCTCTATCAATGTTACTAGCCAGTTTCTTCCCTAGCTCATTATTATTATTTTCAGATCAGGTAGAAAACTATAGTATCAGGGAAGTATTATAGCATACATTCCTGTAACATTCCGGCTAAGAACACCGGGCCTGTATTTTCCCACGACAAACAGTACAAACACCATGCCTCGAACTGCAAAGAAGCGAGCGTTGAAACAATCCAGACCATCATCTGAAAGAGAATCAAGTGCAGAACCGGTGACTGCACCTGAAACATCTCTGGGATCGGGTTCTGAAGTGGAAGAAGCAGAAGTTGGCCTTGATGTCAAATCTACAGATGTCAAATTGACAGCTACTTCAAAGAAACCGGCGCGACGTGGTACTAAAGGGGATGCTGACTATTTGCTCATCGACGGACTGTCCTGCTTCAGACATACGACTTTGGTATCAAAAATTCAAAGCAAGCGGCCACAGCTACGACTCGGAGGACTTCATCAGCAACTGTCAAACAAATCGTGATGAATGCGGCCTAAGATTTGTTCTTCAAGGGTTGATCGACCGACTTAACTCTGACAGCAAGCTAGTTCGTCAAGCCCTGAACAAAATTCACGATGAATGCAGTGGACGAATGGAGTTCATAACAGCAGCAAACGCCTATTGTATGAAGTGCTTGAAAAGCTCTTCCTTTCAGAAGGAAACAACATTTCTGGACTTTTACAGGCGGCAGGGACACAAGTACGGCATTTACAGAGGAATGCCTGTCACTGCAAAGGTTGACGAGTTCCAAGCGACCATCAAACGAGCAGATGAGGACCATGAAAGGACAAAACAGGTCCTCAAACAGTCAGAACGACTGTTGAACATGACAAAAGATCTTGAAGAGACTGCAATGAATGAGAGAAGGACCCGCATCGCAGCAGAAGTGCGAGAGAAGGCTCTCATTGATGAATTGGGCAGGGCGGGTGCATTGATTCAGCACGGCGAGCACGAAGAGCTAGCAAGATTCAGGGAGATCACCGCTGCAATGGAAAGGGAGAAGCAGGCGACTTCCCAGGAGATTTCACAATGGAAATCACGTGTGACCGCTTTGGAGTGAGAGCTTGCTGCTCTGAAACGACAGGCTGGTCATTCAGAAGCTGCAGCACCTGCCGCGCCTACATCAACAGGCGGCCCAATAAGCATATCGTCGGCTATCAAGGGGATTGGTAGAATTCCGAAGGTACATCAATACATCAAACCAGTTCTCCAACGAGTTCCCTTGCATTGCTTAGCCTGCAGCAGCACCGTCGTACGGCTATCCTTTTGGTGAAAGAGGTCATCCAGGGTATCTGCTTCCAGATGCATAAGATCAATGAGGTTATTTATGACCTTAAATTGCCGTCTCTTCCACCATCAATCAAGTACGTTAACGTTAACTACGAAGTTCTCTCCCGAAATGAGTTTTTACAGCCCATATTTGTTGAATCAGACGACCGCTCAAGCCGAATATCAACTTCAAGTAGCAGTGCTCCGAGCAGCCTTATTCTTCTTAGGGTGCACATTTTGCTCGGAAACTGGATACGGCACAATAATTCGCTAAGTACGTCTGCCACTATCTATCGCATGTTCAGGGCATTAGTGGATGCATATCCTTCTGAGTGGCTAAGGTTCTGGACGGCATACATCGGGCATCTTTCGTCCATAACGCTCCGTGAGGTGGATTGGAAACCTTGGAAGACAGGTTTAGCCAAGGATTTCATGCTTTCAAATGACGACATTGATCGGTTCATCAGGACTGGGTTGGCGAAGGACGTAACCAGTGGTGGCTGGGACTCTGACGATATGAACCAGTTACAGAAGCTGATTTGGGCTGTTCCACCTATCAACTTGTGATTGTTCAGTGGAGTTTTGTTTCTTTTTACGAAAGTGTTTCTAAAATACACACCGTCCACACAGACACAAAGTGTTCATGTAAATATCCGTGGTCTAACTCAAAGTTCAATCAATCCTCTCCTGGGTAGCAAAAACCCGGCGGGTCAGGGTCAGGTACGGGTTTCAACCACTTCGGGTCCGGGTATTCCCTTTGTACCCGTCAGTGACCCGGCGGGTCCCCAGACAAACACGACCCGACCCAAAGGGTTTTTTGCGGGTCGCCACTGAAACCCGGACCCGACCGGACCCGCCAAACCTTACCGCAGATGTAGCACAGGTTGCACTTGACGAGAATATACGACAACTTCATCGGACGATAGCAATTGCGATGACGATGAAAAACAGTCACACGGCTGTTCCTTTGGAAACATGTGTACATTCATTGCGGCTCCATTGGCTTTCCTGCCTGTGAACCAACCAGGCATTAGCACCTTCCAGTACATCAAAATATCAATACATACCACATAAGTTGACGAGCTCCAAATACGGAAGCCGTCCTTCTTGAGCTGCTTGCGCAAGCTGGCCTGCCACCCTGTTGAACAGGAGCTGAATTTGTGCTTGACCATCTAAAATTAAGAGTAAGTTGTTAAGAACATACTATTTAATTACCCTGAAATACCTTGGCCATGACAAATCCATCCAAAAGTTGGCGAACTTCATGATCGTACAACTGCAACCTGCTACCCCGTTGTTGATACTGAAGTTTCAACGGTACCGACACACTATCGATAAATTTGCGGCGCACGTCCACTTCTGTATCTTGCGCAGTGAGTGTAACCACAGCTCCCCGCACGTCAGCCGCCCGATGTTCGATGCTTGAACCTAGATTCAAGATTGGCAAATAATACAGCTACCACAAAACAGATCCTTTGTGAGTGATTGATCATAAAAATATGCTGTACATACCATCTCAGGCTGCGCTGGCAAACGTTCCTGGAGCTGCCAGTGGAGTTCTGATTGGGCCCAACCCCAGAGCGGCAGCCAGATTGGCTTCCAGTAGAGGCACTTGCCCGACGTTGCGCATCGGTTATCGCACCATGGACACCTCGTCCATTTCTTTCAGTTACCTGACGTTGCTGCACATTGCATAACACATATGATTATGAGATCGACAACACTAATCGCTTGGGACTTGTCACTCACCACCTGGGATAACGCAGATGAACTCGGGGGCATTTCACCTGGAATGCATATCATTTGGTGGGATTGCATGTTATTGAAATTTGCACAAGTGAAAATCACATTTGCATAGTGCACCTGAAACAGTAACCAAACTCGTACTCGTAGACGGCGCGTTATTCACCATAGAGCCACTATTCACGATCTCATATCTTGTCCCAACAATAGTGATTGTTGCATCACTCGGGACACCAGATGAACCGGATTCAGCTTTCGCCACGTCAACCAGCAGAGTCTGACCCTCTGCTCATAAAGAAAAATAAGTACATTTGAAATAGCTAAACTTCCAGTGACAGCAGATCTTCCTCCGTAGAGTAGAGCAAGTATCATAGTGACACAAGGCAAAAGTATCCGAACTTGCAATGAGTCCCTCCCGTTTCAGTAAACTGCCGGCAGTGGTCTTGAGATCTTGCAGGTTCAACATTCCGCGAGTGGGATCGGGCCCGTTAATGTGAAGGCTAACTCGAGGCTTGCTTTCGGTAAGAACTTGCAAGAAAATGTGCATATTTCTAACAACAAACAAACAATGCCAGTGAGGGCGGGAGGGGTAGCAATGGCAACAGCGAGGGTGGGAGAGTACAATCACGATTGACAGTGGAAGAGTGGCACCGTATCAGTGGGAGGAGACAATAAACGACAAAAGAGATAGTGGTAGCGAAGCGAGGTGGAAGAAGCAAGCAATGGTAAGTGCAATGTCGCTCCGGTTCTTCCTCTTCACGTACCAGAGTAGATTTGAAAGGATGATTCGTTGCAGGTAGCTGTAGACGGAGTGCGGGAACAATGGCGGGGACAGTGGCAACTTAAGGATCCATGAAGAGATGGTGAGGACAACCACGACAAAAGAAATGGCAGCAGCGAGGAGAGGTATCAAATCTAGAAATGGTAAGCACAATAACAGGAAAAATCGATAGCGAACAGAAAATTACCTGGAGGATAGATAAGCCGAATTGCGACAAGCGAGCAGCGAGGGGAGGAATCGAGGTGAGAGAGCAAGAAATGGTAAGTACAATCACAGTTTTGAACCACCATCATCACTGACCTGACCAGATCGCGCAGCGACAAGTAAGGAGCGACCAGGAAGCAGCGAGCAGCGAGGAGCAAGCAGGGACAAGCGAGGAGCGAGCAGGGAGCAGGGACAAGCGAGGATCAAAAGCAAGAGAAGGTAAGTACATTCCAGCTCTGGATCACCTCTCACTTACCTGAAACTTGCTATGGTGGGTCTTTGTCAGAAGTCACCGGTGGCAGTGTATCTGGCAAGTGGCGGTGAGAACTGCATGAATTTTTCGCATATGTGTACTGACCGACATTTGGTTGATTGCGCATTCAAGTTGTGGAGTGATGGTGTGTATGTGGGTGCTGTTTGGTTTGCCGGTGTGTCTTGGTGTGGCGCAGAAGGTGTGCTGTGTGGTTGTTGAGGTGTGCGCACTGCTTTGCTTGATGTGTGCATGGCATCGATATTGTGTGTTTTTGCATTGTTTATATGTTTATTTTTTGTGCAAAAATCCCGCCATATTATCAGACAACTTTCCACATGCCACTTAGTGCGCTGCAAGCTGCGGGCTTTTTTATGTCTGTTTCTGCGGGTAAATCTGGTCTTGAGGTAACCGAATCCGCGAAAAAACATTTCACTTGCGTGGGACTGATTTTACACCATAAAAGCTGCTCAACAATCGATGATATGCCCGCGAACAGAGTTGATTTCCGGGTTTTCAATGTCGCAGCAATCAATCAAACTCAGCATATGACTCTGATATAATTGTTGTTTATAGTGGCTGAACTTGAGATTACATTTAGACCTCGCGGCTTTCTCATCCTGTGGCCCCATCCCTGGAATTCAGCGTGAATGGTCTATGGACATTTCTGCTCCGAGTGTAGAGTTAGCTCGGTATATTCCTGTGACCTAGCTAGATGTGTTTCCTAATGTTGCGCATTTTGCCGTTAGTCTGTCCCTAGCAGTGTGAACAGCTACACTTCATTCTCGGGCACATCCATGGCCTCGAGTGTTGAGAGAACTCTTTCTTGGAATTGGACTGAGTCGTCGAAAGGTTTTGTTTCTAGTCATCACACCGCCGGTGCGGTGGTGCTGATTGCTCAGGCATGCCCTCACTTTCAGCATGACAGTTTGGTGATCTCTGAATTGATTCGCCGCACCGCGATACCCAAATTCACTACTCAGAAAGTGTGCTACTAACAACAGCACTAGTATTTGAAACAACCAGTTTGGATGGGGTAAGTTGAATCATGATTTTCAACTTGATCATGTGATTGATACGGTTTCGGTATGGATTGGCATTTGTGACATCAAGGCCGCCATCGATCAGTGCAGGCCAGCTATAGCTACCACTACTACTACAACTACCACGACAACTACGACCACAACCGACGCAACTAACCGGACCAGTGTAACCTCTATTGCTTCTTCAGTGGTGCCCACATCTGACGTGTCTCTTGCCACCACCTTCTCTATGAGCGCGGCCACCTCGTCATCCACACCCACCACAACCACACCACCTTGACCACGCATTACCACTAAGTCAACCACATTGTCTGCTACCTGCACAACCACCACTTCTGCGACGGGCAACGTTGGAGGCGAAACCTCAATGACTACGAACAAAGCACCAACCAGTATGGCCGCTAAATGCCGCCCTCATCCCTCTGGCTACTATGGTTCGAAGGCGTAAAGTGCTATCCACTTTCCAACTAAAAAGTTAAGATATTCTTGGAGTGCTCTGTCCATTGTATAGAAACATACATTGCGCTATTCATTTGTTATCACTGCTCTCACGTATTTTTGCTTGGATTTTAAATTGTTTCGCTTGGCAAGTGTGTGTGTGGTCAGATGTCTTCAAATACACAATAGACTTTAGCATACAAAAAGTCATTCAGGCATCTAGTCCTTGCCGACTTCCAGCATCCCACTATAGCTGTGATGATCTTCTTGTGAGATTTGGTTCGTATTGAGTATCTGCAGACCACTCAATAACCCCTATCTTTCAATAATGTCCCCACCTTAGTAGTCATGGTAAAGTTGTTTGAACGTTGCAACAGTCCAAGCAACCTGGCAAGATGCTGGAATTGGAAGAAGATGTTGAGCCAGGCTCTGGAGGGCTATTGTTGCCATTGTGCTCTGACACACATCTGTATTTGTCCTGCATGCTGTCTCCCTCGTCGGACACCTCTGACCTTTGGGGGCGGCAAACTTCCCTTCCGTTTGTCAAGTAGGTGACTGTCCACAAGTCTTTGGCTTGCGTTGGAGGTTGCATTACGCTTTGCCTTAACAAAGGCGGCGTCCATTTTAACGTTAAGAACTTGACGAGTCAGTGTAGTGGATATTCTCCAGTCAATGATGATTCACAACAATGTGCAATCTGCGATTCCACAACGAACTCTATACACAGATGCTTCTGTAGCTGTTCGGGACTGTGCTGTCTCAATTACATATTCAGTCGTCGAGCAGAAAGAAAATTTGTCATTGGAGTTAATGGTAGCTGAGAAAATCCAGAATATTCCTGCCATATCACTTTACGCAGAGGCAGCTGAGAAAATCCAGAATATTCCTGCCTTATTTTTATGCAGAGGCAGTGGCACTTTTGGCAGCAGTAAATATTGGAGGTGGATCACAGAAGGTCATCATCAGAGCAAGCAGATAAGGCTGCTGAAGAGGCACATAATTAATGCCTGGCATACTCCAATTAGTCAACTTCCTTCTTATGGTTGGTCCGGGCTGTCTTTAGCCAACGACAACTATCTCATGTAGAATAACCCTCGGCAGTCCATTCAGCAAATATGGAAACTTTATAGATCTAAATAATGGAGTGCCATGGCTCAGGGCAGGTACCTTCAGGGATGCAAATGGATGTATCTGGGACATAGTGGGTGATGATGAGTAGACAAAGGAGCACCAAAGCAGCTGAGGGATTGAACAACTCCCATCATAGAGACACACAGATGAAGGTTCTACATGACCTTGCACCTACAATGAGCCAACTCAACCGGTGCAGGCCAGATGTGTATCCTGAACAAAAGGGTGCTCTGTGTTGTGAGGCAATAGACGACATCGATCATGTCCTCTGCTGCACATGGGCAAAGTATTTTTGGAGTGGGATGGGGAGCTTAACAAATTATAATCTAAAGCTGGTCAGCAGTTGCATGTCCATGACATATAGCTGGATTGAGCAAGGCCGCACAGATGAGTGCGAGAGTTTTGGGACGCACATACGAGGGCTACCCGCAATGTCCTTCTTTCCTTGGAGGCAATGGCGATCCTTTCAGCGAGACGGTGTGGGTGGCTGCAGTCACCAAACGTGACTTTATATGCAGACTATCAGGCAGCTGTTTTTGGCAGCACAGAGGGTCATTGAGCATCACCTTAGGGGGGTTCACCAGTTGAACTATTACAGATTGGTGGGATCCCCCTTGGAGCAAGCATTGGCATGCGCTGCGCTGGGTAGAGCCGGTGACGTGACGTTTAAGGTTGAATTGATCTAGCGACATGCAGGGGTAACCTTGGAAACAAAGTGGCTGACCGGGTAGCATCGGAGCATATGTGGATGAAGACAATCTCAAAGGTGTTAAGATGTGGGATGCGGAGAGAGGTCAGATCCATTTTGTTGTTCTAGCTGTTCTGAATCAGTGTAGAAATAGCTGATTTGGTCGAAATATCTTGGATATAGTCAACGATCCTCACATTGACCTTATTCATGAATAAAACCAAAACAAAATATTTTTCTTGTTAAACATGACATGGTCATGATGGCTAATCAACTGGGCTATTTCTTGACCCCCAGATTGATGTCCTGGAAGGGCACAGAATCCCCTCCTTTTCTTCTGTCGTTCTATCTAGTGGCGACTTATCTCATATCCCCATCTTTTCCTACTTTCTTTCTTTATTTTGTTAACAACTTATTCCACAGTTTGTGGTTTTTATTGAATACTTTGACAGTAGGCAATCCACCTCGAAAATAAACCAGATAGCTTGTCACACCTCTATTTCGCACTTGTCAGTACTGTCTCCTGACAGTTGCGACGAAGTTTGATTATTTCTTGACAACTGCTTCCCATTCACAGCCACCCAACATTGGGTTTGTTGCCACGTCGTTCTGTCCACGTGCTCCAGTACAGCCACCCCATTACTCCACAGCCACACCACCCGAACCTCATCCAACGACTCTCGTTTCTCGTTCTGTTGGGAGTGTGTGTATCCAACCCCCTCATCGTTAGTCCGCAAAAAGGACTTCATCTCGGAATAAATTCTGAACCGGTCTATATCTACTGCTGAACCATGTCTTGTATGTATTGCATTATTGTTCAAATCCACCGCATTTTGATCGTACACTATCCTCAACAGTCCGCTTTCTCCACGTTCTCCGCCCCTTCATCGCGGTGATGCCGGAGGTTACCGCTCCTGATCGCAAGGTATATTTTTGGTTACCATCCAAACTCTGTTAATCACATTCTCAAACCACGGTTTTCTCTCCTCTTCCAACAGGTCCAATTCCGCGAGAAGGTCATGTGGACCGCCATCACCCTCTTCATCTTCCTCGTATGCTCCCAGATCCCCCTCTACGGTATCATGTCTTCGGACTCGTCGGACCCCATGTACTGGATGCGTGTCATCCTCGCTTCAAACAGGGGTACCCTCATGGAGCTCGGTATCACCCCCATCGTTACGTCCGGAATGATTATGCAGCTGTTGGCTGGCGCCAACATTATCGAAGTCGATTACTCTCTTAAGGAGGACAGGGCTCTGTTCTCCGGTGCCCAGAAATGTGAGTATCGGTGAGAGTGAGTAGGGAGATGCCACCGCGAGTAGCAGTGAGAGAGTCGGCGGTGGTTAACCTCGATGTAACAGTCCGCGAAGTGCTGATGATTCCGCGAAGTTGTTGACTTTTGTCTACATTCCACCTCCACCTCAAATGGGGAATTATTGTTTAGTTACTAAAAGTTTCTATTCTTTAATAGTGTTTGCGATGATCATTGCCATCGGACAGGCTACCGTGTCTGTATGGTCTGGTGTGTACGGCGACCCGAAGGAGATCGGTGCCGCCATATCCCTTCTCTTGATCCTCCAGTTGACTCTCGCCGCTTTGATCACCATGCTCTTGGACGAGCTTCTCCAGAAGGGTTACGGTCTTGGCTCCGGTATCTCGCTTTTCATTGCCACCAACATTTGCGAAAATATTGTGTGGAAGGCTTTCTCGCCCACCACCTACAACACGGGCAAGGGTGAGCATTAAAATTGTCTGAAAATTGTAGATTTTCTTTCTCAATGATCGCGACGAAATAGGAACTGAATTCGAAGGTGCCATCGTTGCGCTGTTCCACCTTCTTTTCACTCGCCGTGATAAGTTCCGTGCCCTCAAGGAGGCGTTCTACCGCACCAACCTCCCCAACGTTATGAGCTTGATGTCGACTCTTCTGATTTTTGCCGTCGTCATCTACCTCCAGGGTTTCCGCGTCGAGATTGCTGTCAAGTCGAACCGTTTCCGTGGCCAGCAGGGCTCTTACCCGATCAAGCTCTTCTACACCTCCAACATGCCCATCATGTTGCAGAGCGCCTTGGTTTCCCAGATCTTCTTCATCTCGCAGCTATTGTACAAACGCTTTCCCGAGAACTTTTTGGTTCGTCTCCTCGGTGTCTGGAAGGTTAGCCAGCAACAATTGCTACCTGTTACGAAAATTAACGTAGTTCTCTTTAGAACTTTGAGGGAGTTCCCCAGGAATTCGCGACCGGCGGATTCGCGTACTACCTCTCCCCGCCCCAGCAGCTCATTCACATCCTGCGCGACCCGATCCACTTTGTTGTGTACGTGACGTTTATGCTCACTGCGTGCGCCTTGTTTTCCAAGACCTGGATCGAGGTCTCTGGCTCTTCCCCCCGCGACGTTGCCAAGCAGCTCAAGGACCAGCAGCTCGTGATTGCCGGTCACCGTGACACTTCCATGTACAAAGAGTTGAAGAGGATCATTCCTACCGCTGCGGCATTCGGTGGTCTTTGCATTGGTGCGCTGTCGGTTACTGCTGACTTGCTCGGTGAGTTCTGAATGGGTGAAAAAGGAAGATTGGAGAACGCTGAATTTTTTTGGGTCTGTAGGCGCGATCGGATCCGGAACGGGAATTTTGCTCGCTGTCACGATCATATACCAGTACTTTGAGATCTTCTTGAAGGAGCAGCACGAGCAAGGGGCAGACTTGTTCTCTGGATTCTAAAGCACCAAATCTTTGGGCAGGGTGATATTATCAAACATCTGGATGTGTGTGTGATGGGACGGTGTGAGGGCAGGGGGTGTATTACACTGCAACATTGTTTGGGGTTTGTGTTTCGTTATTGCATCTGTGTTGGCTTAATAATTTCCTTTGTTGGAAAGGGAAAGGGACACAATTATGGGTTTGCGACGGTTTGTTTTCTCGTTTTCTTTGTTTTTGCGGTGCAAAATACACGAACCGAACTTTTTTCTAAAATGCTTGGCGAAGCAAGCTGTCTACTGCCAAGAGCACAGAGCTTCGATTTTCAGTGGCGATCGGGGTCGAGCTCGGAAGTGGTGGGACGGGCGCAATTCACCAATCTGAGGTGAAGGAGGTTGAGAGGCTCGGATGGTGTTAATGATTATGGAATTGGCCTTTAGCTCGGTCTGGGCGCGGAGTTGGGTTTTCGGTTGAATCTCAGTTCCACTCAGCGGCTGATTCAGAACAAGCAAGGATCATTTGCAGATCGCAGCACTAAGGCAGCAATCACTGCTAGCGGCAACCCGTGGTAGCCCGCGATCAGGATTGCACCCCTCACACCATTTGTTCTTTTTCTTGCACAGTTTGCTGCATCTGGGGCGCTGAAACAATGAAATATATAAAACAAATTATCTATTAAAATTATTATTGTACAAAATTTGAGTCTGCGGTCTCTCACGTGCCATACAGCGCCACATCCGATGCCACATAATCCACGTGAACGCTACGCTTCACCCTCCAAATACGAATTGGTTATTCTCGACCTGTAAAACAGTTGCATGTTCAAGGGAGGTTCCACTTCGTCGTCCTCGCCATCGTCTGCTACAATGAGCTCCTCTTCTTCAACAGCAACAAACTCCTCCACCTCCAAAAAGTCGTACGCAGCTCCACACTCAAACCTCTACTACTCCGCCTCAACCCCGCAATCGTCCTCGAACCATTCCTGGTCCTGCCCCGCCCTGCGTCGCTCTCCGCACCACTTCTTCCTCTCCTTTGCAGAAATCATCGATGCTGACGCCGCGTGTGCGCGTTCGCTCGCACTGACAATACTGCCTTCGATCGACCCCACAAAGATCCATGTTTGGTATGCGCCCGCGTGCGACCCCGTTTCGGCGTCGTCTTCGCATGTCCAGGACGCCTTGGCGGACTCGAGGGTTGCGCTGGTGTACATTTCCGATCCATTGGTCAAGTTTTTGAACCTGGCGAGCAGCGGGAAGATGCATCCCGCCCATGCGTTCTTTGCTGAAAGGCTCATGAACGAGGTTGATGATTTTTAAATCCCCATTTTTATACTAGTTTTTAAAACAACGTAAATTTTCTTTTATAGTGGGAGACGGCGTTGAAGATGAGGAATAGAGTGCTGATTGTACCGTTGTTCGCGGCGGCTTACGATGCTTCGGGGGGAGTGAAGCCTTTTAGGTCTCGCGCACAGTGGAACGCGTTGCCCGAAGGGAAGGCGAAAGCATTGCTCAGAGAGTTGTTTGCGATGGATGGACCGGAATTCGTTCCGGATCAAATTAGTGGGTGGGTTCATTGAAAAATTATGATTGTTACTTGTTAAGCCGATATTTTGGTTTTTGCAGGTTACGACCGTATTTTGAGGAAAGGTTGAGGGAGTGGAAAGCACGGCAGAATGGACAGTTGCCTCCGATGGGTGTGCCGGTTCCGGCTTCGACGCCCCCGCCTCAGCAAAGTAAAAATGGTCAGCAGGGACCTGGACAACAGCACAACTATCCCCAACCACCACAGGAACAGGAACCAGTGCCTCAGAATTATCAACAACAACAGCGACCACCACAGAATTATCAGCAGCAACAACAACAGGGTCCCCAGCAGAATTATCAGCAGCAGCAACAACAACAACAGGTACCTCCACAGAATTACCAGCATCAGGGGCCACCGCAGAATTTTCAGCAGCAACAGGGGCCCCCACAAGGGTATGTGCAACAGCAACAACCGGGGCCACCCCAAGGCTATCCACAGCAGCCGTACCCTCAGCAGCAACAGGGACCGCAGTTCTCCAATGGGCCGGAATCGCTGCAACAGCTACAACGGCAACAATCGCCGCCAGCCCAGCAGCAGCCAAAGCAATTCCAGTCTCCACCGCCTCAAGGTAACCCTTACCAGCAGCAGCAGGAGCAGCAACCACCAATGCAGCAGGTTCAGGCAAAACCGCCTCCCCAGCAATTCCAGTCCCCTCAACAACCGTCCTCCCAGAACTCGACTGCGTACCCGTCTCCATCCTCCTCCGTCACTACATCACCCTCTCCATCCCGCCGCGGCTCCTCTTCGGCGGCTGACGGATCCAGCATGTTCAGCTCGAGTCCATCGGGGAACAGCATCGCGGCACGGCTGGGGCGGCTCGGATCCCTGCGGCGGAAAAAAGACGAGGAAGCATTCATGCGCGCAGCGGTCCAGAATCAGGGCAACGCACCGCCTGTGCCGCAAATTCCGCAGCAGCATCTGCAGCAGCTCCACCAGGCGAAGAATAGAGGCGGGATGTTAATCGATCCGGCGAACTTGGAGAAAATGGGGAAGCAGATGCAGCAACAGCAGCAGCAGTTGAGAAGGTTTACTTGGGTGACTTTGGCTGAGGCGGTTGCGAACGGGGAGATGCTTGTCGTCGGTGCTGGGAAATACGTCTACGGTTAGTGGCGCTATGAAAATTTGGATTTCGAACATGCTTAACTTATTTTTATGTTTCAGACGTGGCCAGCTGGGTCAACTTGCACCCCGGTGGAAGCTCGATCCTCTACTCCGTCCTCGGCACCGACATCACCAACGACTTCTTCAACGAATCTGTTGGCTTCGACTCCTCCCATTTCGTACCCAGTAACATCCCGATCCCACCGATCCAGCAACACCCCAACCACCCCCGTCCGCGCTTCACACCGCCTCCGAGCGCGTCCGCGTCCTCGCAGCACCATTTCGATTCTGACGGGCATACAACGGACTCGGGAACCTCCGAGGGCGTGCTACGGAATCTCGAGCAGCAGCTTCGAGCGCCTGCCATCACGGTGGAGGATTGGGAGGTGATCCAGCGGAGCAGGAGGATCCATCAGCACTCGAAGCGGGCTGTTGCGAAATTGGTCGAGTTTATGGTGGGGGAAGTGCAGAGTTTGCAGCCAGTGCCGGCGCAGGCGGCGCTTGAGAATGGGGAGGTGAGGGTTTTTGATGCTTTGGAGTACCGACGGTATGCGATTACAAAGAAGGTGAGCTGACTGGTAGTGGAGAGACACGACGTTGAAACCTTTTTTTTTTTGGAGACTTTGCTTTCACCGCCAGATGCAACATATGCGGTATACTTGCTCCGGTTTTGCTTGCTCTTCCCGCACTCCGACATTCGTATTGGGGAGCCGGAGGAATCGTTTAAACCGGGGCAGTGTGTCGAGGTGCAAGTGCAGTTGCCGCAGTCCGGCAATGCGAACGGAAGCGGTGGAGGTGGGGGGCCTAAATGGAAATCGAAATATTATTCGCCACTGTGGGGCACGACGACGTGCTTTGAGATTGCGGTGAAGGTGGTTGGAGAGAGCGGTGTTTCGGCGGTTTTGGGAGGGTGGAAGATTGGAGTCAAGCAGGTGAAAGTGAGGTGGGTTCGTCAAGAAAACTTTGAGGAGCTGGTCTTCTAATTCAAATTCTTTGCGTAGGGGGCCATTTGGAACGCCGATCGAGCCACGAACGCTACACAAACACTCTCGACACACCGACGTGTCTCGCGCGCTGGGCTCAACCAAGCAGCAGCTTATACTGGGCGGACGCAGCGGGAATGACTATATTCGGCGGATGATTTATATCTGCTCTGGGAGCGGTGTGATCCCATTCCTTCAGTATGTAGCCGACACGTTCCTGTGCGTAGGACGAGTGCTGCAAGCATATGCATCTTATACGCCCCCAGCGTCAAGTACGAAGGAACTCGAGATACGACAGGGAGACGGTGTGTTTGTGAAGCACCACTACGGCGACGGGTTCGTACAAAGATACCTACAGTTTAGTCTCTTTTTGGCTGATTGTGGACAATTCATTTTAGATGGGGACTAGCGTTGAACACCCGAACGGGACTCGAAGGCGACTTTCCCGCATCCATTTTGGTCCCTGCCTGCGGTCTTAAACCCCCGGGTGGTGGCCCATCCCCACGAATCCACCTGATACACTGTGTCCGCTCCCACACCGACATCATAGGCCTCCAATCCGCACTCCTACCCGCCTCCTCGGCCTACCCGGACCTCTTCACCCTCGACCACCTCTGCAGCGGTCCCGACGACCCCGTACCCGCGTCTGAATACAAGGGCCGGATTCGGAAGCAGCGTCTCGATGCCGATGCGATCGAGGAGCTTATTGCGAAGGCGTTTGAGGAGATGGAGGAGGAAGGCGGGGCTGGAAGTACGGCTGTGGTTGTTTGTGGAGGGAGCAGTTTTGAGCAGCGGGTTTATGAGACGCTCGTGGAGGAGATGGGGGTGCCACATGATGCTATTACGATGTTGCCGCCAAACACGTTCTGGAGCCTGGAGGCCTAAAGTAGGGGGGAGTTTTAGTATGGAGTCTTGCTAGGGGGGAGAGAGAGCGAGAATCAAATTGACAAGGTTTGACATTGAGCGAGATATTCACGGTTGCGTGATTTGCATATTTCCCTTTCTTGTTGTTTTTGGGCTGTCGCTTGCTGTGTCCCCACTTTTTCTGCAATGTCTTTGTTCTTTCAATTATATGGTCTTCAGTCTGGCTTGCCTCCATTCTCATGTCTATTTTGGCAATTTGTGTTTGCTCCACAGCGGCCGCTTTTTGTTAAGGAGCTATTTTAAACGTTATAAATGTTAAACCAGACGACTGCGAGAGAAAGCGCATTTTTAGTAATGTTTAGGAAGTTGTTCTTAACAATCACCAAAC
This sequence comes from Cladochytrium replicatum, assembly GCA_025526935.1. Classification (NCBI taxonomy): domain Eukaryota; kingdom Fungi; phylum Chytridiomycota; class Chytridiomycetes; order Cladochytriales; family Cladochytriaceae; genus Cladochytrium; species Cladochytrium replicatum. The sequence continues at coordinate 22,081 of JAHLKD010000135.1, forward strand.
GGTATTTTGCGTGAATCGGCACATGCATCTGACCGACTTGTACATCGTTCGGTTATAGAGCAGAGGAAGCTCGGAACCAACGCGGGGTCATCAATACTCAACTCCTTGAAATTGATAAAAGTAATCTCTGCGAAGCTGATATCCCTTTCGAAGCGGAAGTTGCCATTCTCAAAAAGTGCAAATTGCGGTGCATGGAACGACGTAGCCCGGCTTTACCACGTAGAGCGTGGACAAAACAGGGCTGTTCTGCGGCACCTTCTGGTTACACGTTAAGGACAAAGTTTCTTTGCTTGGAGCTTCATTCCGGATTCCGCGATCCCTGCGGTCTCACCAATCTTGATGCCAACCGAAACGCCAATCGAAATAGACTCTTCGTTGGAGCCAGTGATTTCTAGGTCAAACTCCTGAGTTTAGCGAGGTGATGTTGCGGCTCTCCAAGATCGAAGGCGGCCCGTTTGTCTTCAGATGCTGGGGGTCGAAGGTGATCTTCTGCACGGCCTTGTGCTTACTAATGAGCATCGCGGTCCACGTCTCTCAATTCCCTGGTACCGCATGCGAATTGTCGAGCGCGGTTTAGCCACATGCAAGTCGCCTCGAAGAATCCAACGGCACGATTCCCAAGACCATAATCTGGAAACGCATTACGGTCGACGGAGGGATCGGTCACCTCTGATCCAACAGAAACTCCTATCCCTTGTAGCGCGATTGAGAAGTTCAAATCGTTCCAAATGGTGGTGAAACAAACACATTCATATGTGTCCCAAACATGTCGGAGTTTTCCGCACAAAGGTCAAGTTGGATCAGATTGTGCCAATCATCCAATCTAGACAGGATTCACATCGTCCGGTACAGAAATTAGAAAAAAAACTAGGTAAACACTGACATACACTATGGGGACGAACTCCCAAGATTTCTGCCATTCCGAAAAATTGTCCACAAAAATGGCTTTGCAAAATATTTCACAAACCAAAAAAATGCAGTCACTTCCCAACGAACTGATCGGCCCGATCCTCATCTTGCTGGCTAAATGGGATCCCGTCCTTGCCTTCAAAGTTGCGACCCAGTTCCGCTTGCTGCACATTCAAGCTCAAATCCTCCCCCGCGTCATCTCCATTGACAGTGCCAGCGCACGGGGTCATTTGCCCGTTCTCCACATCCTTGGTAGTCAACCCAAGCCGAAGCGATACTCGGCCAGCGCGATGGATTACGCGAGCAAGAATGGACACGTGGTAGTTCTCGATTGGTGGAGATCGGCCGGTATCCGGCCACTGTTGTGGAGCGAGGCCGGGATGGACGGTGCAAGTGCAAATGGATACGTAGAAGTGCTCGATTGGTGGAAACACAGCGGATTGACAATGAGGTGGAGCACCGAAGCCATGGATTCCGCGAGCGAGAACGGGCACGTTCATGTTCTAAAATGGTGGAAGTCGAGTGGCGTTCAGATGATGTGGAGCAAAGAGGCGATTGACGGCGCAAGTAGGAATGGACACGTTCATGTTCTGGAGTGGTGGAAATCCAGCGGGTTGAAGCTTGTGTACAGCACACACGCTATCTACTGGGCACTATTTCACAGGAACATGGCTGTTCTAGAATGGTGGCAAGCGAGCGGTTTGGAGATGCGGCTGGATTCTTCTTCGTTCATCACCAGCTCTCTGAAAGGGGTTGCGAGAGACTTGAGACGGGATGGGAGAACAGATATCTTGTATTGGTGGCTTCAGAGCGGATTCGAGATTCCCGGGATTCCAGTCGAGAGCATTGCCAAGTTTGTCGAAGAGAGTGGAATGTCGCCCATGGAAGGTGGAAATCAAACGGTTGAGAGCTCGACGGGACAGAGTGGGTCAGGATTAGCTGAGAATTTGAATCAAGCGGTGCAAAGCTTGAGTCTGCATCCGACGCAAGCCGCCGGCGAACAATCGACCTCGAACTCAAGTCATCCGCAAGCTTCACCTGTTCGCGAAGGCGGAGATCACTTGGCCCAATCACAGATGAGTCAGGCGGTCATGGGCTCGAAAGAACGACGGGGGCGATCAGTTGAGGGTGGAGATCATGCAGGCCTGGGCTCAAGTTTACCAACAGTGGAGGCTATTCAGTCGAGCTCAGATCTTCGGCCAACGCAGTGGATGTTGCGATTTGCCTCTCTCTTTAGGAGTGGAAACCGTGATAGATCTGCGGATAGATCTAAACCTGATAACTGATACCAAACCGTAATATGTGTGAATGTCCCTATTTGTCAAAGAATTCAAGATGATGCCTTGAAAACGCAAATTCAGCAAGCGCTCGAGTGACCTCTCCCATTGAGATGGATACTTCAGGTTAACGCCATGTGTCCAGTATGGAAGAAGCATGTCCTCCTGTATAGCAGGCAGGAGAGCCCACCATTCTGGATGGAAGAAGCCCACTGTCCATATCTAGAAGCAGCCAGCAACGACGTTCCAATCACAACAAATGTGCGGTTCAGATTCGGCAGCCCAGGTTTGGCTTGCACCGCACTGGTTTAAGCTCTGACCAATGCAAATGTCTCAAGGTTGAATGGCGTTGATGGAGGTAAAATAAAGCTCCAACCACGCAAAGTGAAGTCAAAGAGTTTCGCTCTTCCCAAGTGATCGAACAATCAGAAGTTCCCAGACAAATGCTCGTGCAGGATGTCAGCAGCTGCCTGTGGACATGGGGATTCTTAGTGCTGGGACACTGAGGCGCCGAGACGCAGAGCCAAGCGAACCCTTCGGTTTCTCTGGGTCTCCCAACCTCAACAATCAAAGAAAAGATTTACTCTCCAGCCACACCCAACCATCCAAGCAACAAAATTTCTCACACAGCAAAAAGATCACTCATCGCAACGGGAAATCTTGGATCTAGCTCACCAGTCTAGTTAGAAGATCTTTATTATAACATATGATTGTATCAACCTGGTTCACTACTCTATTTAGAACATCTTCAGACTAGGCTTTGGCAAGAATGAGCATAAAGAAATAAGGAAACATGTGTTAGATAGAAGGGTCCAGGGTCGTCCCTAGCAATATAAAGCATGCTTACAAACCCATCCATTTATATCACAATACCACACCATTCAAATTCAACCTGTGCCAAAGATGTCTTGGTCCTTGGCACGCTCATTCAGTGTGTGCAATTGGAACCAAGAGGGACATTGGGCACACGGCTTTCCAAAAAATTGAGGTGTTGATTGGAGAGCATTTGGATTATGCCCTGCTACCCCCAAGGTACTGTTCGAACACCGTTATTCCGAATTTGGATTCTTGCTTAATGTTCTGCAGTTCTATTGAAAAGGCATACTCATTGCAAAACGAGTTTGAAAAATTTGATCTGATTGTGTCGAGTCTACCAAACACACCAACTCAACTGACCCACTTGAACATCCCTCACTAGAATGGCGGTCTTCGAAACTTGTCGAACAAGCTCCAACAGCCATAACTTTTACATCGCTGTTCATTTCAACAGCCATAACTTTTACATCGCTGTTCATTTGCGTGCTTGTATTCCCCTGTGCATTACTCGGAAATTTGTGTGGCAGCGCTTCCACTTCATCTGACTAATTTGGCTGATCTTTTAATCAAATTCACAATCCTAGGTACCAGCACTGCCAGCATTCCTTCAAAATTCTTCTCTCCAAATTAATGCTAGCCTTCATGCCACATGCTATTCCAAGTCAAACCACTGGACTCACACTTAGTCTCATCAACAGACCCTTGAGAAGTCCAAACCTATATTTAGGGCTAAGTGCGCAGCTCAGAAATATAAAAACCCATTTAAAGACACATTGCTTCACAGTAAGCCATTTGAAAGGGTAAAACAAATTGTTGGGAGTTGCTAATGAGCTGTGACAAGACCAATTCACGCACTGTCAGGGCTTTTTGACAACCTGATAGAAGTGGACCATTTGTTTAGTGAATTGATTTCTGGATTCTACAAATATCTACTATCCATATCCAGATTGTATGCCAATGTGTTGTAGGGAAGGCTTCGGATCAATCTTAAGTGAGGAACAGTGTCCTAGACCCGTTAAAAACCAGGGGCTTCTCCTAGCAGCAGTAGGGCATTTTTGCTGTACTGTAGCTAGCACAACAGCTCCAGGTTCCGTCTCTTGGCCCCAGTTGAATATGGGGTGATGATAAAGCAAAATTCCCCTGTTGCACACAAGCACTCTGTGGCTAATACAAAGCACAGCTGGGATTTCCTAACCAGGAAGACTGTGCTGTGTGAGGTTTGTACCACTGTCTCAAGGAACCAGCCACTCTTATACCCACAAAGAAATTCACACACACTGACATGAACATTAAAGAATGACAATGAAGAAAATAAAACAGCATGGCTGCCCAAAACAAAAATCAAGCAATGGCATAAAAAAACTCTCAAGCCCAAGAGACCCAGAGCTTGCCATCCAACTCTGCATCGAGGCCGAATCGCTAGAGGAGGAACTGGCCTCAGCAATCCCTGGCGATCCTATGGTGATTGTACCATGTTCGTCAACCTTGAACTTGGTTCTTCGCTGGGGCAGGGAGAAGAATATCCCCAAAAAAGCACTAATAGTCTCAATGTCATCATATTCAATGATTGAACTGAAAAATCGTTTCAGGCCATATTTACTATTGAGAAAATCTCTGAAATTGGAAAATCATTTGACAAGCACATTTGGAATCAAAGTTAACACTATCACAGAAGCAGATTAGCATCTCTGTGATTGTGCAGGAATTGATCTTTTTAATCCACCAGAAGTTCCAGACGCATTTCTGAAAGTGTTGCTTTCTGATGGAAGATTCAATCTTGACATGCCAAGAGTGTTGGTCAAACTGACCTTGATATTTGCAGCATAAGTATGGGTATCAGGTGGGTGACAAATTTGAATTGGCGATGGCGTTAGAGTATCAGACAAAGAGGATTTAAAATCACCAACCACATAACTAATCAGTAATCACAAACTGAAAGTCCTTGATATTCTAGATAGAACATATGGGACCTTGTAAGATTACAAATCAAATTTTTTTTTGTACACATGCAATAAGACATTGATAAGTACAAATCGATTAAACGTGATATAACATATGTCTCATACTAATAAAATAAGAGATAGTTTTGCCAAAGGAATTAAATCAACATTGAAAGCTGCTTTCCCTGATATCTGGTAGAATTTACTGTAAAAGAAACTTGTAATTCACCGCAAGGTCATCATTTCCTGTCACTTCAATGAGGAGAGTGGGATTCGAACCCACGCTTCCGAAGAAACCACGGCCTTAACGTGGCGCCTTAGACCGACTCGGCCATCTCCCCTTTGCATATTGTTAAAAAAAAAAAAAAAAACGCTGTCCTCATAGTGGCTCAGTCGCAACGAATGCGACTTTTCGAAGCTAAACTCCGCGGTTCGAATCCTATAGGGGACTGGATTCGAATTTCCTACGAAATATATCTCTCGCAATATCGTGTCACGTGCAAGTACCGCGCCACACCTCCTTCGATTCGCCATTGCCTTCGCTCCTCTTTCCTACGGCTCGCACGGCTCCCCAAGTACTGAAGATTCCAAATCTTGGTTGAAGTACACGTGGGTGACATGTACTGATTAAGCATTGTCAATACATGTTATAACATTCAAAAAAAAAAAAAGCTGCTGCTGCCAATGCCCCTGGAGGTGTGCTTGAGAGTCTCCCCACACTGAGTGCTGAATCTCGTACAGAAGCTGTCAGGACTGCCCTTGCTGGTCGTGACCCCACTTCGAATGTCAGCCTTCGTGGCCCTCGGCCTGTCGTATTCTATCCTCCGACCTCTCCGCTGCTGGTCTCCCCACCTGCTGATCTTCAGGCCCGTGTGGATGATTTGACCACTGTGTACATCAAGGACATCATGAGACAGCGGCTCGGCTTTGTGCGGACCATGCTGAGGGCTCTCTTGGGCGATGAGGTGGTGCGTGGTATCCGCCACATCAGTTTCGTTGGTCGCAACATTGCTTCCTTTATCTGTATTCGCTCAACCGCAATTGCTCTCTGTGCGCACTTCTCCACCCAGGAAGCTTCCACTGACGAATCAAACCCTGACTTTCTTCGCCGAGCCTCTACTCTGCCTTTGGAGCAGCGGGAGGCTGCGGTCAGGGAAGTTGTCCACAAGAGATATGCACATATCCTCAGTTCAGTTACTGATCCTGCTATTTTCCTGTATGTCCGTGGTCAGCTCCCCATGGATGCTCAGGAAACTGTGCTGGACAGTGCCCGCGGGATTGCGCGTCAGCCTCGCTCAACCCATCTTCGTCAATGATTAGTGTTCGAGTTGGTACCTTCAATTGTCGCAATTTGAGCTTTGGAGTTCTTGATTCACTGTTTCGTTTTATGCGCGCAAATCACATTGTTTTTCTGCTCCTGACTGAAACACACCTTTTTCCTTTAGACCCGCTGCCTTCTCCAGATTTGATTTTGACACTCGTTTTTCTCCTGGGTCATCGGGTACACGACGGGCTGGTGTGGGAGTCTTGATCAATCGCAGTCTTTGTAGAGCTTCTGATTTCCGTCTCGTTTCTAGTTATGGTGGCACCTCTCTATGGTTTACATTTCGTGGGCTTTTGGTTGGAGGGTATTATTTGCCTCCGTGTGGTATTGCTCAGGACCCCTTCCTTGAAGAGTTTATTGCTTCACTTCCTCAACATGTCCCGTCGTCTCCATGCCCTGTTCTTTTGTTGGGCGATTTCAATGCCCGTTTTTTAGCTACTGGTGATCATTCTTCAAATCGTAGGGGTAGGTTGTTTGAGCAATTTATTTCTGCCGCTAGTTTCTCTCTAGTTAAGCACCCTTCCTGTCATAACCCCACATTTTCTTCTCGCAATGGTGACTCCATTATCGATTTGTTGTTTGTCAATCCTCTGCTTCAATGTGATCCTATTTCTTACATAGTTCATAGTCGTCTAGCCGACGGCGAGTTTATGCCTTGGGCTTCTGACCATTTTCCGGTTACAGCTGTTTTTTCTTTTGCTCCTCCCAATGCCAGCGCTCCCTCTGCTGCACCCCCCCACAAGCGCTGGGCTGCTCATCTGTTGCGTGAACCAGCTGTCTTTCAAGCAATGGAGGATGTGGGACATTTGTTTTTTGATCCCACCCTTGCTGATGTCAATGCTGCACTCAGTCCAATTTTAGAAGCTCCCGCCTTTGCCCAAATGTCTGTGGATGTTGCACAGGGATGTATTGACTCTGCATTGGATATTTTTTGTCCTTTGTTACTTCATGTGCTGCTTGTGTCATTGGACCCCCCAGTTTAGTTCGCCGTCGCCCTGCCCTGCCATTGTTGCCGCCGCATTTAGTGGCCTTGCGACGGAGCTACTTACTTGCTCATAAGCACTATTTAGCTGTTTCTTCCTGTGATGATCCTGATCCTGGTTTAGTTGAGTATTGCCGCTTGGAGCGTGACCGGCTATCGCGTGAGCGTGTCAAAGCTTTTCGTACTTGGTCTCTATCTCAGCGAGCTCGAGAGGCTTCTGGCGACAATATGTTTAGTTCTTCTCCTAGTTCTTTAACCGAGGTTAGCAAAGTTCTTTCCACCGCGCGTAGGTGTCATCAACGGCGCTCAGCTGCAAGTGGTTTATTGTCTGATCCTGCCTCTTTATCTCATTATCGCAATCACTTTGCCTCCGTTTATCAGACTCAGTTTGCACAATCCTCTGCCAGTGCAGAACACGTTCGTCTACATGCGCTGAATGATTCTGTGTCAGTTAGTGTTAGTGACTTTGTTTGTGCTATTCGTTCTTCCCCAAACAACTCTGCTCCTGGCTCAAACCATATTCCAGCTGAGTTATTTAAGCCGTTAGCTTCTGATGTTGCTATCCTTTTTGTTCAACTTTCAAACGCTATTTTCCGTTCAGGTTTGTCGCCCTCTGCCTGGAATGCTGGCTTGTTGTTACCTGTTTGGAAGAATAAGGGCTCCATTGGTGATATTAGTCAGTACCGCCCCATTACTTTAACCAATGTTGATAGAAAAATCTTTGAGCGTACCCTGCTTCCTATGCTTGTAGCTCATGTTGGTAAACTTGATCCCGCCCAAGCTGGTTTCCAGGCCAATCGTTCAGGTGTTGAGTGTGTTTTTGCATTAGATGCTACCCTTCGACGGGCTTCCCGCACTGCTCTGCCTTATTGTGTTACTTTCTTAGATATTAAAGCAGCGTATGATACTGTGCATAGGCCTCTTTTGTGGGAACGTCTTCGTCAATTTCCCAGAATTCCAAACCGTTTGATCTCTGTTTTGATGAGTATGTTTGATCGTTGTTCTTCTCAGGTTGTTATAGAGAATCGTTCTTCTGATTTGTTTTCGCTTCCACGAGGTCTTTTTCAAGGTTCTGTTTTGTCTCCGTTCTTGTACTCAGTTTTCATCAATCCTTTAGCACAGCTCCTTCATCGTGAATCTTCTCATCTTGCTAGGTTTTCTTATAACACTCCTGTTTTCAATTCGTTGTTTTTTGCTGATGACATAGCTTTGTTTTCTGCCACCCCTGAGCAAGCCCAACGTGCATTGAAAATTTGTGAAGATTTTGCTTTAGCTTCTCATTTTGTGTTTTCACCTTCAAAGTGTGCTGTGTTATCTTCTCAACGGTTACCCACCCCCTTGAAGCTTCATGGCTCTGCCCTCCCTGTAGAGGTTTCATTTAGATACCTTGGTCACTATTTTACTATTGAAGGGTTTGATCTTGCTGCAACTATTGATCATCGCTTAGAGAAAGCTCGTGCCTCATTGTATCTTTTTGCACCTTATGTCTCGTACTTTGGTGGGTCTGCTCCTCGTGTTGCCAGGTTGCTGTTTTTGTCTTTTATTAGACCTTCACTTGAGTTTGGTTTAGCACTTATTCGGCCTTCCACTGCTCAGCTTCAGGTACTCGAGCGTTTTTGTTATCATGCACTGTGTCGTCTGTTTTCGATAGCCCATACCACTTCGCGTGTTGGTTTGTTGCTGTTAGCGCAAATTCCTACTTTTGAGTTCAGGCTGAAGTACCTTCAGGCACGTATGTTTGCTCGCTGGTCTAGTGATTCCAGCCCTCTGTTACCAGCTGCTGTGTTGCAATTCTATCGGTCATCTCCAGTCGGTTATGGTTCATCTCCTTATTTTTCCGCTTGTCACAATGATCTCATTGTTCCTATGCCTGTTGTGCTCCCACTTCATCCGTTGATGTTGCATTTTCAGTCTTTAGCTGTTGCGCATAATGGACCAATTGCAGTTTCGTTTGCCCCTGTCCGCAATTTGAAACTTCACCACCCTTTGTTGCTACCCCCACACCAACATCTCCCAACAGTATGTCTTCGTTTGTTCCTGCTATATCGGCTTGGCCGCCTGTTTCCAAACCCCCGACCTTATTGTAGGAACTGTCATGATGCCCCTGAAGTGTCGCGTGCCCATGTCTCTGTGTGTCTACATTTGCGTGCTAGTTTGTCTGCTAGTTTTGATTTAGGCCCGCCTGACGATCCCCGCCTACCTCTTGACATTGCAATTGATATGCTTTCACCACGGCCTTTTTATCCTTCCCCTGCTTTTTCCCAGTGGGTTCTTGTTCTTCGTGCACTTAACCGCATTTGGTCAAACTGTCTTGGTTATGAGTTAGTTTTGTCTCCAGCTCCTGATTGTATCTTGTCTGCTTTTGTTGATTTGGATATGCCTTAGTGTTTTGAAACATTTTACTTTTCCCCATGTGCTGCCAATTTACGTGTATTTTTACACTTGTATTTGGATTTTGCACCAGCGGGTGATATGTATTGGTTGGACAATAAATACATATTATGAAGTTCAAAAAAACAAAAAAAAAAAAACTTTGAAAAAAAAAGAAGATTTTTATCCTTTGCCTGCCTTTTCCCAGTGGGTTCTTGTTCTTCGTGCACTTAACCGCATTTGGTCAAACTGTCTTGGTTATGAGTTAGTTTTGTCTCCAGCTCCTGATTGTATCTTGTCTGCTTTTGTTGATTTGGATATGCCTTAGTGTTTTGAAACATTTTACTTTTCCTACAGCTCGCACGACTCTCCATGTGCTGCCAATTTACGTGTATTTTTACACTTGTATTTGGATTTTGCACCAGCGGGTGATATGTATTGGTTGGACAATAAATACATATTATGAAGTTCAAAAAAAAAAAGCTCCCCTTACATCTGCACACTGTCATGCGCTAGCAATTGCTCCTCCATGCTTCCCTATTTTGTCAATCTTGAGGCTTCTGCAGTATCGCCTTGGACGTTTGTTTAACTCCCCTGCAAGCAGTGTTGTCGCCGCTGCACTGCAACTCTCTCTAGATCTCATGTTTAGAGTTAGTATGCTTCTACATGCACTAGACTGTATGATCAGAGTTCTATTGTTTCTTCGTGCACTGGACTGCATTCTCAGAGTTAGACGGTTCCTACTTACACTGGACTTTATGTCAAGGATTCAATTATTTCTACGTGCGCCGGACCATATTCTTAGTGTTCGCTTGTTTTGTGGATTCAGATTGTATTCTCAGTTAGATTGTGCCAATCTACCCGTTCTAAAATAACCACTAAGAAATCTGCAAAACTAAAGACATGGGCTGCAAAGAAGACTTATTATTTCGACGGGTGCAACTCATTTAAAACTTGGAGCAGTCAATAAGAGCCCAAAAAAAAACATTGAATACACTACTGAAACAGAACTTGTAGAGTTTGAAATCTAACTGAAAGAAGAGAAAAGAAAACTGCATAGGTAAAAGGTAGGAGAATCAATGGTGCAGAAAAAGAAAAAATGGAAAAAATGGAGGGTATTGAGCTGCCTAGAAGAGATTAAACAAAAAATCTGTGGACGCACACATCCAAATAAAAAAAAGGGCACTTTTTGCACTTCTTTTATCCGTAGTAGTTGCCCGGATGAGGATAATTTCTCTGTTGTTGGGATTGAGGCATATTGGCATACGCCTGCATGATTGCGCTCGATCCGATATCGACTGCAGCAGCCGGAGGAGCGTACTCGCTGCTCCTTCGCGATGGGAGCGGAGCGTCATGAGTAATACCGAAAGAGTTACGCTTGGGGTGAAGTTGAGGCTGGAATGATGGATCGGTGGAGCCAGGTTGTTGCTGACCCCATGGTCCGATCGCCGGACCAGCAGCAACGTGTGAGGCGATATGACGTTCCCAGATTGCATCGAAAGATGAATTGGCGGTTTTGGGCGAAACGCTCGAGATTCCTAATGGTTTCGGCCGAAGAGGGTCCCGCGAGTGGGTTTGGTATAGAGCTGATGCAGCTGCATATTCGTGAGGTTCCTATTATTGCGAAGACAGTTTTTGAGATAACGCTGTGGAGGAGAGAAGGCTCTGTCACGCACCATCATGCTTGCTGTTGCATGGCTTCCAAAACTTACTGAACCTGTGCCGCGAGGAGGTAGGTTGTTCATGGGGATGTTTCGGAACGATGGGGTATGGCCCCAGCTCTGGGTAGTGCCGGTTGCAGTGACGATGGAGAGATCGCTCCTCTTTGAACCAGCGCTGCTGTGATTAGCTGACGTAGCGCCCGGAATCCAGACCGTCGAACTTGTCATCGATGGTGCTGCCGGTTTCCGGCCCCAGCCTTCATTCAATATGAGAGCCGTTGCGTTCACGATCCCACCGCTGTTGATCGAAATCAGCGCGCTGATGTATAATCCATACGGCTGAGTCGGTGCAAGGAACGAGAGCGCGTCTTGTGCAAACAACAAGGCAAGGTTAGACTGATAAGAGAACGATGCTCTTGTTGTGTATTGTACGTACAAGGACAACCCGGTAGATACTAAACAGTTAAATCAATTTTGAGAACCGTAAGTCACTGGTATCCTTTCGAAACAGATCGAAAACGAACCTGAATGAAACAGGCCATCATGTACATGCAGATCTTAATAATCGCCTGTCTCTCAATCGCGGTTAATTGGGAATTGGTGCTGTTCCCTGACCGCTGATTGTCAGACGTCGGGATGTTTCTCGCGTCATCCATCATGTCGACTTGACCTCCCAAGTTTTGCGCACGTTCGGCTGCTGCTTGTGCCGCGGCTGCAAGCGCGTTCTTCGTGGGGCGATATGAGATTACCGTGTTGAGGAACGAACCCCGCGACACTTTGAAGATCTCCATCATGATCGAGACATAGAAGTACCAAATCGCAAACATGCTGAGAATGACCCTGAGAGAGTAAAAAGTGAACGAGAATCAGATAATGCGAAATGCGAGAGTGTGTGGTGGGATACGCACATAATGCCGACAAATGCGGCCGCTTCCTTTGCAGACTTGTGAATCCACGATCTGCAAATGAAAATATATTGACATTGAGCGGTTTTGATATGGGAATTTTCTCGCTCACATGTAGTTGTTAGATCCGAGTGCGCCAATGTAGATAAATACTCCTACGACGATGCTGGGAACGATAATCGTCGGCAGCAAAAGCTTCCATTCGTACGGTCCCGTGTCAACAGGCTTCTTTCGAACGACACGGTACCAGCTATTGAACGCCGCCTGAGTGATCAAAACAAAGTTGCAGATAATGATGAACTGTCGGCAGTTTTAAGTCAGCAACTCAGGCAAGGACCAAAAACAAATGATTTGCTTACAGTGACACAGCCGCCCAATATTTGAGAAAACGGAGGCTCCGGCGTACGTCGCATGATGTACAGATGGATCATCTCGGCCGTGAACGTAAGCGAACAAAACGTGTCGATGAACACAATGTCTGATAAGAAAGATGGGTCGTCAGCCTTTTTACTGCTCCGGATGTAAAAGCGTTGGAATCCCTTACAGAACGGCAGCCGAAGACTTGCGGGGATCCCTCTCGGTCTCGCTTGCAAGCTCGCAGCAAGCACCCGGTACAACACATAAAAGCTCCCCGTCAAGTTGAACGGAATGATCACCATCGTCCTATTGCCCAAAAAAATATGTAGCGGTTTCAGAGTTTAAGGTCTCTGCAAACACGAGCAGCTATATACAGGTAAAAGATCAAGTTGATTCCGCTCTCGAACTCCTCCGGCGTGAAGCCGACGATCGCATCAGGATCTTGGGGCATGGTCGAACCTCCGATTGGAAAACAATCTCAAACGTTTACTGAGCGTTGGCAGGGAAGACCTGACCCCTGCAGCTGGGAAGAATTCTGCGATTGCGGTATAGGCAAGAAAAGAGTCAAAATCAAAGTAAAATTTGGTGAAGTGAACAAATTTAATGCGAAGCAAGGGATCATGGGATTGATGAAGAAGGGATTTTTAGAAGGGACACAGTTTGGCGCGCTCGAGTTATGAAAGTGGTGTAAGGTGCCTGATATCACCTGTCGTTCTGTGACGCTCCATTCATATGTCTTATCACACCGACGAACCGATGAGGGTCTGATGGTAATTCTTCGCACATCCACACCATCCCACACCATCCCCTGTTTGTGTGTTTCGGGAAGGAAATCTCAATATGTTTTTGATTGCTTCCTCCATCCAAAACTTGTCTCCCACTGTTTCAACACATAAATTCTGAAAATGTGCCAATAAAAAGCACAGAACCAAAAATCACACACATATAACCGGAATCCGTAACACAAAAAACACTCTCAGAGTCTATTATTTTTATTGTGCGGGGATATCGTCGATCCCTTGGATCGCAAGCAATTTGGCATTGGCAATGACCTGCAGCATATCGTCCAGGTGAACCTTCCATGCGTCCAATTTTGACCCGAGCGCATCCCATTGCTCCTTTCTGAAGATCCTCTGCGTTGCTCGGCTGGAGAGGGTTGCAAAGATTAATCGATTATACACAATGATTTAATCATTTGATCTTATCCCGTACCTGACGAGGATGGTTCTCTTCAGCTGGTTCATCTTTGCTTCGATCAGACCGGCTCGAATGCCTGAAATTGGTTACAACCTTGAGTTTCTAAAATCCGCAGTAATACTGATTTTTTTGCATTTTGCTCACCGTCGATCACCCACATCTCCACGTCATCTTCATCGATGTTCAGCTCTGTTGCAATAACGTCGTAGCTTACTTCCCCCTGCACATGGTTGGCAGCAAGGCTGGCCAACGACAGCAGCCTCATTTTGTAGATATTATCCTCATTGCTGAATCCTGTAAAATGGTCAATTAATTTCCAAAAACAAAATATCAAAGCTCACCATGCTTCTTGATGAAATCGCCCTTCTTCTCCACAAACGTCTTGTACGACTTCAAGTTCCCATCCATGAAAATTTTGAGCAGCTCAAACACGTCCTTTCCGTTCTTTGCGGTTTTGAGGGCCTGAACGGAACCGAGGGCGTGGAGCGGTTCAAAGTTGAGGACGACAGGGATTTTGACTGCGAGCTCGACAGCGCGGATCGCGTCCTCGGAGACGGATGAGAGTGCTTTTGCGTCGGAGGATTCGTAGGTTGTGAGGAGCTTTAGAGCAAACTCGTACCCTCGTCGTTTGCTGCAATTGTTAAGAAAATAGAATTTATATGTCACTACGCACACTTACAAGGCTTTGGTGTTTGCGAGTTTTTCACTGAGGAGTCTGTAGAGATCCCTGGTTTTGTTGAGTGGGATGCCCCAGAGGACCACCCACTCATCGAGGTGAGCGAAAGTGGGGACGAGGGTGTCTAGTTCGTCTGATTTTGAAGCGACTTCGACGATTGAGAGGTAGACGTCGTGGCGTGCTGGGGAGGTGTGTTCGAGAGAGTTGTACAGGTTGCTTAGGCTGTGTGAAATGATGAGTACGAACCGACAGATGTTGTTCATTTTTGGTACATTTTGAGGCGGAGGTGTGCGCGTTCTGGAGCAGCTGTGACGATGGGGTCTGAGATGCTTTTGACGAGGGATGGAATGGTTTCGACAGGGACATCTTTGACCATTGCGATCAACAGGTTGTACACGGCCTCCAGTTCTGAGCAAGTTCAAAGTCAACACACGAACCATTCGACCAGACTCCGTCTCTCTCACCCCTGTCGGCAACGTTCAGCAGCAGTCCGCTCTCCTCTGCATATGTCTGAATGACCTCGACAAACTTTTCCGCCTCCAACAAGTCCCGGATCTTTGCGACGAAGGGCGGTGGCGGGTAATCGTTCAGTTTCTCCTGTTGCTCCTCATCGTCATCGGTCGGTTCAGGCGGTGGGGGCTGCTCCTCGCCCTTCAGCACGCTGATTAATTGAGCGAGTTTTTCGGACTGTTAAGAGAACCACGACAAGGGTCAGCACACAAAGAGCCATGTCCAATTCCAATAATCTCCTCAAGTCCCCCCACCTGGTCACCCGGAAAGAACGCGATTGCCGCCCGCATTTTGTCGAAAGAAAATCGAGCGCAGCAGTGGCTTGTGACTGAACAGCACCAGGACACCGACCATCTGTTGTAGAACCGGGGGACCACGCTCGTACTGTCCTTTTCTGTGCCCGCACCTATCATCTCTCGTTCTGGGGGTCCATTACTATTGTTCTTTCGATCTCCATCACTCATTTGTTTGCAGGTCCACTTTTGCACAAATTGTTGGGGTCCTTCTCATCAATGCCCGGCAGGCGTCATCACTTCCACTTACACATCCGCGCACTCATCCTCCTCCTCCAGCTCTACTTCCTCACAGCGCACTCCTCTGTCCCTAATACCTCACGGGCATCTCGATGCACTTCCTCGCACTCACGCTTTCTTCGCTGTATGCAAAATACGGTCGTGCGCAGTGGAGAGAAGCGCTGTTCTGCATGTATTTCATTGCACTTCCCATGTTTGCGGTGGTTTGGAAAGACATGGCGATGCGGATGGGGAGAGTATTCGAAGTCCGAGGGCGTGACTTTGAGGAGTACAGCGGAAACGTTAGGATGGGGCGGTTGGAGAACACGCAGTGTGCTTGATGTTATTAGCGGCAACAGCATTGCAAAGTTTCTGATGTCGAGGTGCCGAGAGATCCTCCACTACTCACTCAATGTGTGTCCAACGCTAACTCTCGCACACTTCAACTGTTTTTGTAACACCAGATCAGCATGTATATCGGGGGTACATAAAGCTGTCTTCGGACCGACGATAGATCCTCAGTTTGGACCTTTCCCACAGTCACAATTGGCTAATCAATCACGTGTACGTGTGTGTAAATGGAGGATCAGGTAGCGAACGATCACCAGATGAGTGATCAGAAAGGAACTGATTGTTGTCTCAGGCTCACAGTTCTGAAGGGTCTGCTGTCAGGAAAAGTAACACTGCCCTCAACGATGACGCTGGGGAGCACAGACTCAAAGGTACACATCAACAAGCTCGACCAAATCTTTTATAACTCGTGATCCCGCAGCTGGATCGAAAGGCGGATCCAAGCTAGGCTCCAGAAACTTGTTAAGTAGTGACACAGATGCACCACCCCGGAGCTCAGACGCCGGCGGCCGACCGTCCGCGTCGATCAATCCCAACGGACCACCAGACGAACACAGCGCGCCGCCCAGTACATCCACGGACTCCCAACATCCTCCTGAAACCCCCTTAACCGCCGAATCTTTCCACCCCGACGCTCCCGAGATCGAAGAACACCTCTTCCACGAATCCGACCTCTCCCGCTCCATGGGTGCACTAGCCCACGAAGCGATCGACGAAATCCAAGACTTTTCATCCACGGACAACATTGCAGACTCGGAGCGTCTCTACGACGACACCTTCGCGTCCGCCGTGGGCGGTTTCGAGGACTCCGAGGCCAGTGAAACAACTCGGATGCTAAAGTCGCCGGTGCCGACGGAGACTGCGCAGGCTTTCAGATTCATGAATGTGGATTACGAAGCGGACCCTGACACGCCTGTCATTTCGATCGTGACACGGTTGAGCAGGAGCCAGAGCGCGAATGTTGCCAAAGGGAGCGTGTTGTCGCTTGTCGAGGATGAGGAGGGGAAAGAGGACGGATGTGTGAAAGTTGAGTTGTTGAGGGCGACATCGCCTACGAGTGCGATGGTTGTGGAAAGGGAGGGAGAGGAAGGTGGGGGTGGGGAGGAAGGGGAGGAAGGTGGGAAGGACGATGCGGGCGGTGGTGAGAAGGACAAAGATGGGGTGGAGGTTGTGCAGGAGGTGGATCGGGAGGTTGTGATTTTAGCGATTCGGCAGGCGATGGAGATGCGGGAGAAACTAAAGGCGAAAAACACGACGTTGCAGAATAAACTTGGAGAGTACTTTAAACGGAAGCGGGTGAGCGGGGTGTGATAAAGCACCCGAAAAACCTTTAATGCTTCCTTTTTTTTCTTTCAGACGGACGAGAACCGTGAGGGCGAGAAATCGGTCACGGACCAAGAGCAGCGATACGCACAATGTCTTTCCGCACTCAACGACCTCCGCTCCGAGCACGAAATCCTCTCGTCCACAAACCAGCGCATAGCGAACGAGTACAACCAGAAACTCGAGGAGCGACTTGCCGAGGCTACGCAGAAAGCCATGGAGTTTTCAAAGTACAAGAGATCGATTGCGCTCGCCGCGGAGAACTCGAGGACTGGGAAACCGATACCAGCGAAAGTGGTGGACGCGCTCGAGGCGACCGATATGAGAAAGGAGGCAGAAGTCGTTGCAGTGAGGTTGGAGAATATAAAGCTGAGAAACAAATTGAAGAGGCACGAGCAGTTGCTGAGGCAGAAGGTTTGAGAGTGGGGAGGTGGGAAGAGGTCTGAAACCTGGCATTGAAGCTTTGACTGTTTTTAGGAAGAACTGGCGGACGGGTTGCATCTGATTGACTTTGAGCAGTTGAAGATTGAAAACCAGACGTACAACGAAAAGATCGAGGAAAGAAATGAGGTGAGTGTGCTAACACCGACACAACTGCCGTGTTCTGATCACTTTTCCGGGCTTCTCTTTACTAGGAACTCTTGAAGCTTCGCAAAAAGATCACAAACATCGTCCAAGTCCTCACGCATGTCAAAGAAAAGCTGCAATTCGTCCAGGGTGAAACTGTGGACCTCAAACGCGAGCTCCGCACGCTCGACACGGACGTCTCAACTCGAAGAGACCACTTACCGCAATCCAAACTCGAGCGGGACGCGTACAGGACGAGTAATCTGGACTTGAGGCAAAGGAACGGGATGCTTGGGAACGTGCCGCTTTTGAGAGATTTCGAGCAGAAAGTGGTATGTGCTAGGGAAAATTGTTGTTATCAAGGTCGATTACTTAATCGGAAGTTTTGAAGGAGGAGACTGAGAAGCTTACGAGTCGGATTGATGAGTTGAGAGCGCAGCATGCGGATCTTTCGGCTCAGATATTGGGGCATCGGAGGAAGATACAGAAGGCACAGATGGCAGCCGGTGGAGAGCCTCAGATGGCTTAATGGACATTACATGACCATCTTCATAAATAAAAATCACAATACTTGAACTTGAATTGACCAAAGTCGTGTTAAGCAGTGCAATATTCCCCAGATTGAACATTTGTAAGGGCTTTTTGATAATGAAACCAAAAAGGCAAGGGCGTGGCACCCACGTGCTCAGCAGAATGGGAGTGGTCGCAACTCAGGTACGTTTATTAACCATGACAATCTCATTAGTTTGGAATTAATTAGTCGAAGAAACATGGATCCATTGAATTCTTAGCCGAAGAAACAGCGGATGTCAACCTCAAGAAAGATTACGACGAGCTCAGTAATGGAAGGCAGTTCACTGGAAAGGTTCGTATTAATACATGGGTGACGCGAAGCAGATTTGGTTGGACCGTTTCCCCCCCAATTTTCAGGTACAATCTTCGCTATCTGAAGGGGATCTTGACAGGGTCTACATTGACATTGTCGGGATCATTGTGTCGAATGGTGGGAGCATTGACGAAGAAGCAGACCACATTGAAAAATATTCTTGCGAGATTTCAAAGATTCTGTACTTCAACATTGACCCAGGGAGACGTCAATTACTATTGGAGATTCTGGAGGATGACGGTCGGGTTGTAGAACACACATTGTCCTCGGAGAGCTATCTGGAAATGTACGAGTATATTGGGAAAGCCATCAGGCTCAGAGAGCAGATCAAGGAGCAGCGCACTGCGTTTGCTCATCAAAGGGGTCGTTCTGCGAGTAGCGCAAAGAAACTACATACGGCCACGCCCCCCTCATCGAAAAAGGGAGGACTACTGAGAAGTTCATCAGTTGTGGGCCGTCTAAATCGAGTTGGAGTTTCGAAAGAGGGGTCAAACAATGAAGAGGCGAAGTTGGCTACATCAGAGGAGAACAAGAAAGGTGGCATTGTTAAAAAGCTTCGCCCAAGAACGAAATCCGAGTCGATACTACATGGAAAAAGCGATCCAGAACCTGCAAATAGCAAAGGAAATGCAGCAAACAATATCGATTCCGGATCAAATAACTCAACAGATGCGGACGCTTCTAACAAGAAGGCTGACAAGAGTAAAATCGGCAAAGCTGCATCTGCATGGTCTTTCTGGCTGAAGAAGCCTGAGGACTCCTCATCATCGTCAAACGATCTGGGTGCTTCGTTGGGTAGCATCAGAGGCGACCAATCTCCAAGAGAAAACTTAATATCTCTCGTTAGCAGTCTCATGTTTGGAGGAAAATCAAAGCGAACCAGCGAAACTAATATCAACCACCCTGAAACTTCAGAATCTGCAGTCACAAAAGTCCGGTCACTCCCACTGCTCGTTGCACCGGAAGTTGCACCGGAAATCACTGAAAGTTCGAACGCTGAGCAAGAGCCCGAGAGTGATCGTTTTAATAAGTCACCTGCATTATCAGTCGAGGGTGATTCATCACAGGACTATTTCAAGCTCGCTCGCAGAGGGACCATTGACTCTGTTTCAAGTCACACCGGTGATCTTCGAAAATGGAAGAAGGAAGCAAATAACATGATGACACTGAGGTAGGCGCTGAACAAACATCCGTTGGTTCGAACATTGACAAGAGCCATTCGAAGCCGAGGACTTTCCGTCCAGCCGACTGGAGTCACACGAAGCCCGTCTATCGTTGGGAAAAGATTTGCAAAATCTGGTTCCAATAACGCCGAGACAAGCGGGCAGTCTGCAACTGCTTCTTCGAATCAAAAGCAGGGATACAACGACTCTAATCAGTCCTCCAATATTATCAAGCATCATGATGGTGATGATATCGTGATCTGGAATAAACGCGGAAGCACATTTGAGATATCTGCCGGGACGATGCGCGGGCTCATCAAAGTGTTGGTGAAGGGAACTCCCAAGACAGTTACTGGATTTGATGACAGCACGTTTGTTGATTCGTTCTTGGTGACATATCGACATATTCAAACACCAGGTAAATGAAGTCAAAACGAAGCGGTCAAAGGTTGACCTCGCGTATCCAGTCCAGCTCATGACAAGCCTGTGTGATTTGTTTGAGAATGAATTGCAGTCCGACAAAATTGGCAACGACCCGACAATGGAGAATATTGTCCGATTTGTCAAAAGATGGGTATGATTCAATATCCGTACCAAGCATACCCAAGGTTGACTTTATTAATTGAGGTCGGTGACCATTCCTACGAGTTTGTCGAGCAAGAGACGGATCTTATGCAAAAGCTGAACAAATTTTTGGACCTGGTCTCAACGACATCTCAGAAAACAATTGGAAATCAGATCAAAGCAATGGTAGCGCGAATCGTGACTGCACCACTGCAACAATCAGCTGAAGCAAGTCCGGTGCGAGTAACCTTCCCAAACCTGCTGCCTGTGGCAAAGACGTATGACATTGAAGATTTGCAAAGTCTGGTACTGGGAGTTGATTTTCTAAACTTGAGCGCTCGAAAAGTCGCGCAACAGCTCACGGTGGTTGAGAGCAAACTTTTTCGTGCGATTATTCCGGATGAGTTTGCCTTGTTCTTGTGGGGTGGATGCAGAGAAGTCGAACAGCAGAAATATGAGAAAATCCGCAATCTCCAAGAGTACATTGCTAGATTCAACATCGTTGGATACTGGGTAGGCACCGTCGTTCTTTCGTTTGACTCTCTGCGTCAACGAACAGAAACGTTGGAAAAGGTCATAAAGATCGCGAAGCACTGTTTGGACATGCAGAATTTCAACACTGCAATGGTACGGGCTGCTCAAGGAAAGTACGTCATTTAATTCTTGATTCGTAGGCTATTTATTCGGGATTGAACACTGCTCCCGTTTCAAGATTGAAGAAGACGTTTGCAGTATGTACACAAAGATAATTTTGATATCCACAAGTCCTCATTGTCGCTGGAAGGGCTTATCATCAAAGGCGAGTGCTCAGTATGAGGAACTAGAAAGCAAACTATTGTATGAGGGAAATTACAAGGTGACCACCGTCATCAACCTGTGCAAAATTGGAATAAGTTCTGAAAACCTTGTGCAGGCGTACAGAGAGCTACTTGCGTGCGCGGAGGTATGCAGGCATAAGAGACTTTGAGTAAGTGCTGATCACCTGGGCTAGCCTCCATATCTTCCTTTTTTTGGTCTACTGATCAAAGATCTGACATTCATGGTCAGTCTGCTATGACGTGAGCCTATCAGAGCCTAATCCAACTGACAGAACGACGGGAATCAGAAAATGGTCAACGATCTCGTCAACGTATCGAAGCTACGCCAGATCTATGATGTTATACTCAAAGTCCGGAATAATCAACGGCATCGATTTCCTTACGCGGCTGATGAAACCCCACTTCGAGCTGCCGGAGTGAGTGCCGCAGCTCAATTATTTGTCACGCTATCCCCATACTCAGGTGGAATCCCAGTGAGTCTGTTCTATTACTGCAGTAACCCGCCTGCTCTCAAAGAAGATCAACTCTTGGCGATCTCGAAGGCGCTGGAATCCCAAGTGGCTGACACTGGAACGAGTACTTTGGGCAGGGCAAGAGGATTGACTGGTTTGGGAGGGGTGCCTTCCAAAGCAAAGAACACGATGTTGGCTCTGTGTGAAACGCGAGGATGGACAACGGGAAGAAGGGGCTCTTCGCAGAGTACGGAGTCACAGGAGAGCCAACTGAGACGATCTGAATCAAGCTCTGTGGTTTCATATTACTCTGCATTGGACACATCGGACGGCATAAACTGCCAGTCAAAAGCGCTGGGCAATGGTTGATTGAGCTTTTTTAGTCGTACATATGTAATTTTTATTTACTTATTCTTTGAATTGAGCCTTAGTCAATCAAGCTTGTGCAACCCAGTCCTATTAATGTTGGCATTAACTAAGAATAGATCAGTATTTACCCTCCAATTTTTACATTTCCGAACAGTTTCTCCCCATTTCAAATTTCATTATCAGTAAGTGACATATGGCGAATACATTGATGACTTTATTTTGAAACTGTTAGAATCTGTTTCTGGCTTTCAAAGTTCGACACTGTGTATGAAAATTCAAAACACCAAGTCTCAAATCTGCCTGCGGATGTTCGTATCCACAACGACCAAGACGATTTACATTTGCTTCAAAGAAATAGCGACGAGCAATGTGCATTGTTCAGATCGTGCAGTCATAGATATCCATGGCATTCGGAAGTGTCATGAATTACTGATTGGAGCGAATGTTGCATCTTAACCGTCACTTTTGATTTGGGACCAAATTAGAGGTGACTGACGGAGTGGAAATCTTTGCCATCATAAGGCACTCAGGCACAGTGATCGCCGTTTATATAATCTTATAAAATCAAGCAGTTCCAGAATGAAAACCGACACCTAATGTGGATATCGAAATGTGTATGCACTGAACTTCGCCAATTTCACACACATGGAAATGGTCAAGACGATTTACCCCCTCAAAAGAAACAACGGAGAGATTCTCGTAGAAAATACAAGGCATTACGCGGTTCAGGTATGTGTCAGTTGCTGTCCTTTGCCCAGCTGTTCCGCATCACAAAACTCAGCCCGCTGCTTTCCCACCTTGTTATCGATTCCAGCAACACTTGCCCCATGTGTTCTTGCATAATTGCAAAAGTTTTTAAATTTTTCTATTCTAATCTCACTGTTGAATGTTGCAGGTTTGGGATCTTCAACCAATTTCGGTTCCTCTTCTACTACAGTGGCGAAAGGCCATGCTGATGTTGTGTCCGAGTCCGCTGTTTCCTTCCCCAGCATTCAGAATACCCCCGCTCAGTCTCGGAGAGATGAGTTCGTCGCTCGGCTTGTTCGTAAGTGAAGTTTGTTCTTCTCGGTGGGCAATCTAATTGTTTTCTTCCAACCGAAATAATAGATGTTGTTGCAACAGTCATTGAGAAGATATGGCCGCTCACGCACTCCTCCCACCATCTTACATCCCCAAACCTTCTCCCACTCCGTCCCTTCATCGAAACAATCCTGCTTCGATCACAAACCTCATTCTCCACGCTCCAACTCGCAGTCTTTTATCTCCTGCGTCTCTCCTCCAGCAATCCCACGTCGCTACCGGTATGCGGACGAAGGGCTTTCGTCGCGGCGCTTGTGATCGCGAGCAAGTACCACCAGGACGCGAAAGTGAGCAATAGCGCGTGGGCGCGAATCTGTGGGCTGGATGTGCGGGAGGTGAATGATGCGGAGTGGGAGCTTTTGGAAGCGGTTGGGTATCGAGTGCATGTTGCGCAGGAGACGTTCGTCGCGTGGGGGGCAATGCTTTTGCAGAGATGTGGAAGGGCGAGACTTACCGGATCGGCTTAGATCAAGATATCGAGCCTCTATGCATGAACATTCTTCTATCGATCCAGTTGGTGAACGGCGAAATAAGTGGTCAATGGCGAATGTAAATAAGTGTCATTTGGAAGTGACTTCCAGTGTATTTGAGTAGTAGTAATAAAGGTTGTATTTGAAGTGAGATATTCCGCTTCTAAGTGGAGTTGTCTCTGGGCCATAAACTGTGCTTGCGCTTCATCAAAGGTACGCTGTTCTACCACCAATCTAAAACGTTGAAATCCATCTTTACAGTTCACGGATTCAGCAGTATTGCGCAGCTTGAGTCCGCTGGATTTTCACCAATCTAGAATGTCCGTGCGTCCATTCCCGCTGGCTTCATCCATTGCAAGGGTGTTGTATTGGAGCGGCAATCCGTTCTCTTTCCAAGTGTTAATGCACGTTTCAACTCCCGCTATTTGATCGCCCACTGGGTCCACTTCATTTTGAGTCCACTACCAACACCTCCAAGTGTCTATTCTCACTGGCCCAATTGATCATGTTTTCAGTGAACTTAAACTGAAGCTTTGTGAGTCTCTACTCCATCTCGTGTTGCAAGACTTTGGTCAACACTTGTCACCTGGCAGAATGATTATTACCTGTTTCGACAATGTTTCAGCATTCGAAACATCATGTTTTACTTCGTTGTCTTTTGTTTTCTAACTGTTCTGTAATGTTTTCTTATTTGGAAATATTTGCTTTGAGAAATGTTTTAAGAATGTTTTATTTGATTACTTACTGTTTGTTTTCTTCTGCAATTTTTCCACTTCTTTATAAGTTTGAATGTTTTGACTTGTTCTGTTTAGTTAATGATTATTGCCGTGAGTTGTGGCTTCAGATGTGTGTTGGGTTGTCCAGCTGTAGGTCTAGAAGCGAAGTCCTGCAGCTTGACCTGGAAGCGCAATTCCAGGGTTCTCTCACGTACATCCTTCAGAAGAGCATCTCACTGCTCAACAGCTTGGTCAGTTGCCAAGGAGATACTGAAGAAGAGTCGTTGTGCAGGGGTCAGTTCCGGGGGTACAACATCAATCTGCTGGAGCCATAGTGCGAGAAAATGAATGCAGACAAATGTCAGAATGCATTTCCACAGAGATTCTTGTCAAATTTGCCTCTGGCTCTTCCCTTTTGCCACAAAAGAACTAAAGCCCAACCATAGAATAAAATTCATATTGGCTCTCTCCCCTCAAATCGACATCGTTGACCAACTCGTGATATTTAGCACATAGAGGTTCCCCTTTTGGACAAGGATGTCATAGAACGAATATCTGCAAGAGATCGGAGCCCAAGAGAGTCGCGGTGTTTGGTGAACTGAATACAGCTGAGAGTTTTGGGAAGTGAGTTGGCCAGATTCTTGGATGACGAGATTTTGGTAACACAAAGATCGGTACTGTCGTGATGGGCAGTGGCAAAGACTTTTGAATCTACACGTTTGTTAAGGTCAGTGCAAATGTAACCTGATTTAATTTGGGAAACACCTTGTCTTCATAGATAATAGTCAGTCAATTGAGGATAGTAAGAGGTAATCATAAGTCTGTAAGCATAGATGTGAGAAATTCTCTGATCCAGATAATTTCCTTATCTGTGTCCCAGAGAGCAAGAATTTCTGAGTGCATAGTAGAGGTGGTAGGCATGTCATAGCTGCTCCACAGCAGGTAAGTGCATATCTGGTTTGAGCTTTACCAGAGGAGTAGTCAGACATGAACGAAGGCATAGGCAACGATCAAAGAGGTTTTGTTTAATGAAAATAGAGTCCATAGTCCATAGTCTGTTTTAGATATTTTAGTATCATTTTACCTCCTTCCCAGTATCTCATAGTGGGGGCTTGGCTGTGGCTAGAATCTGTACTGCAAATGCAATATCAGGTCTACTTTTGTTAGGAAGGTGAATTAAAGATCCAATTAAGCTCATGTAAGGATAACTGGGTGAAAGAATGTCTTCTCCTTTGCGGAGAGGACCATACTTGTCTTTCCAGGGGTCAATTTGCCTGACATCTAGTGGGATGAGTGTGTTAAAAACTAGCATATCAGACTGTTTGCTAATGGGTTATCCTTTGGGTTGTCTTTTTTCTCTTTGACCTGAGAGTTTTTTTGTCAATCCCTCTTCATTCTTATTTATGGACTTGTATTTCATGTATTTATATCCATGTTTGGCAGGTCCTGTGTGGAGTGATCTTGGCATTTAGTGGGGAATGTGGTGTGGCTTGGTCCTTTGAGTTGATGTGACCAATGTCTTTGACCACAGGTATGCCCACACGCACTGTTCACTTGAATATAGGAGTTGATGTGACCAATGTCTTTGACCACAGCATTCCCTGGTTGCCTGACCAGCTTGGGTGTAGTGTACAGCCTGTCGGAGTATTAGGCATATACACACCTGGGAGAACAGGTACTGGGCCAAGAGACGGAACCTGGAGCTGTTGTGCTAGCTACAGTACAGCTAAAGACGCCCTACCGCTGCCAGGAGAAGCCCTTGGTTTTTAACAGGTGGTGGTTTCATCCAGGACCCACCATTTTTGGACCTTTTTGTGCGTTCACTCAGGAACGTATTACCGGCTACACAAACACTTCCCTGATTACTCAGAATTACGGGCGATCAGTTTCGATTATTTTACGCATTTTTCTGAGCACAATATGTCGACAACTTCGAGGGTTCAGGATCGCTTGGCGAGGGCTCATGTTGGACAGCCTTTGGAACCTCGGGAACGATTGCGGCATCTTGCGGAGCGCTTGGGGGAACCTCGCAATGCGTGGAGGAATGCGTTTTTGTTGATGTATTCATTGGAGGACGTTGCTGGATTTTTGGCCAGTATTGGATCTGGCCAGATCGCTGTCCCGAATGCACTTGTGGAATTGCTAAACCGTGCGCGTGAAGAGGGACGCGCTGAATCGGCCGTATCGCTCGAGCAGCTTGAAATCGAGAACGATGCACTTGTGATGCAGTGCTCGGCGCTTGCGGATAACTTGGTTCTGGCGACGGATCAGCTTGATCCCATTGATGTTCCTGATGTCGAGGACGATGGAGAGAAGCGTTGGACTGATTCCCAGACCCAGACCGATTTTTGGGATGCCGATTTATCGAACCATGATGGAATTGGCCAAAACTTGGCAGACCTGCAGCAGGAACTGGCTAGTGCTTGTCGAGAGCTTCGCGTTGCACAGGAGAATGCAGCGGAAGCACGGCGCAAGGCAGCCAGTGCTGCAGCGGAGCTAGAGACGGCTCGATCGGTGGAGGCAAAGCGAGTTTCAGCTCTGGATGACTTGGAGAAGCAGTTGAAGGTGTCCCAAGAGCTTGCCAGCCAACTCCGCATCGAGGCCGAACTGGTAGAGGCGGAATTGGCCTCAGTGAAGGCTGCCGGAGCCAGTCTTTGCACTCGTTTGGATCGCGCCAACATACCCGACGGCGAAATGGCGCAGCAGAGCGGGCGTGGGAGCGAGGTCTCTTCACAAAACGAAAATGGACCTCCAACGTTGGCAGATCGATTTTGTGGTCTGTGGCGAGCAGAATGCAGGGCCAACCACAAATTGCGTGAAGCTTTGGATTTATCAATTGCTGAATGTGACAGATTGAAGAGGGATCGTGATCAGATTCGAGCATTACTTGCAGTGTCATCATCATCTGACGATCAGCACTCCGATATGCAAGAGCTTGGACCAAAGGACTCGGCATCACAACAAGCTTCCCCAGTTTTACCATCTGCCCAATTTGTTTTGAAAGATGCAGCTGTACCAACAGTGAAAACACTTGGAACTAGTGATTATCATGGACCTACAGCGGATGTTTTCCAGAGCTTTCCAGTTGGCCAATCTTCCCCTCCACAGGGAAACATTGGACTGGAAATTGTTTCAGCACTCCAACAAACTGGGCTTCTCACCAAACGATCAGAGAAGTTAGACCAGAATGCTCTAAACAGCATACCTCTTTTTGCTGGGACTTCTTCTTCAGGCCAGGCTGATGATGCCAGCTCAAATGAGTTAGGGAAGTTTTTCAAAGCAGTGACAAAAGTTGCAATTAGTCAAGCTTGGACAGAACCAATGCAAGCTCAAGCTATGGTGCTACGGTTCAAAGATAATTCTGCAGTGTCACGCTGGTGGGACGATCGTGATGAACAGTGGAGGCGTGAGCGTGTTCAGGATTTGGAAAAGCCAGCACAGCGTTATCTAGCAATTATAGAAAAAAATAATGGAGATTTGAAGCAGTGCAGTGAGCAAGAGCGAGTCTTTGCCACCTCTTGGGAATTTATAGATAATATTCTGTATCATAATGCTGGAGGTTGGAAGGTATTTGTACCAACTGAGGTTGCCGAAGCAACTATCCTCCAGGATAGACATGAAAGAGGTGGTCATTTTTCTGCTGAAAAAATGTTTGCTGCATTAGCTACAGTCTTCTGGTTTCCAAAGATGCTGCATAAGATCAGGAGATGGGTCAAAGGTTGCCAGGTGTGTCAAGATCATGCCCGAGCACCCCCTCATTCAACTTTCCTCCGGAATATTGCAGCCATAACTGGTCGTTGGGCTCATTCATCTTTAGACAATGCAGGTCCATTCTGTGGTTGTCATCCATTGATTGGCATTCTTGTTGTAGTCTGCTGCTTCTCTTCACGATGTCATCTCTACAAGTGTAACATCAACCCAACATCCGAAGAAGTTGGCAATTTGATATACGAGAGATATTATCCACTCCATGGTTTACCAGAGAGATTCACATCAGATAGAGGATCTGCCTTTGTTAGTGGGATGACGCAGACAGTCCTGAAGCGATTGGGAATCGAGCAGCATTCTAGTACAGCTCATCATCCACAGGCTAATCCATATGCAGAGAGCACAGTGAAATTGGCAGTTGCAGTTCTATCCAAATTAGCTGATGCAGTGTACGATGGGGATGACTGTGGGTTAGCATGGGAGCGTTACCTTCCGATGGTTGAGTTCGCAATCAATTCACAAGTTCGAGCCAGTAATGAACCTTTGGGAGTTACCAGATTTGAACAGGATTTGGGATATAATCCCACTGGTCCAGGAGCCCTTATCGATTCGTCAGAACATCGTGCCCTACGGTCAGCTGATGCAGAAAGACTAGTCGATCGATTGAGGGAATTGCAAATCCAGTGCACTACACTTTATTCAGAATATCAGGAGTATTATAAAAGAGCTCAGGACACTAAGAGGCCAATTCCAATATTCAAAGTTGGAGACGATGTTATGCTCACCACCAAGCATATGAAGTTCTATCAACGGAAACTATCGGAATCTTGGGTTGGTCCATTTGTCGTTGAGGAAGTGGGCAAGTATGACACCTACCGTCTTGCACTTCCCAAAAAGTTTTCTCGTGTCAATCCTTGGTTTCATGTTTCAATGTTGAAGAAGCATGAACCTCCTGCTCCCCGGCAGCAAGGTCGAGATAGGCCAGAACCGGAGCTCGAAGAAGATGGTGAATGGTATGAAGTCGAACGAATAGTGGCTCACCGGAAACATCGCGGGAAACTCCAGTTTCGTGTGCGTTGGTTAGGCTATCCGCCCTCTGATGACTCCTGGGAACCTGCTGACGAACTGGAAGAACATTCAGCTGACACTGTTGCAGAGTACAAGGAGCGTGCAGGTGTTTTCATTCTTTTTTGAGTTTATCTGATGACATGAGCTTTGGTGACCCAAAAGCTCATCTTCGAGGGGGCACCTGTTAAATTCTGTGTACCCTTGGAGGGCTTACCCATTGTTTTGTGCAATAGGCTTTTCTCTTGGGCTTGAGAAGGTTTTATGCTATTGCTCGATTTATGCTTTGGGCAGTCATGCTGTTTATTTTCTTTATTGTAATTGTTGAATATTCTTCTGTGTGGGAATATTTATTGCGGTGTGAGGGTGGCTGGTTCCTTGAGACAGTGGAACAAACCAAACACTCACACACCACAGGTATAAATAAAGGAGACAGTGGAACAAACCAAACACTCACACACCACAGTCTTCCTGGTTAGCAATCCCAGCCTTGATTTGTATTAGCCACAGAGTGCTTGTGTGCAACAAGGGAATTTGCTTTATCATTTACCCCATATTCAACTGGGCCAAGAGACGGAACCTGGAGCTGTTGTGCTAGCTAAAGTACAGCTAAACACGCCCTACCGCTGCCAGGAGAAGCCCTTGGTTTTTAACAGGTGGTGGTTTCATCCAGGAACTATTACCTTCTTGTCTCAGTCGGTGTGGACCGACACATGGAACTACAGATACGGAGGATTCTCAGGATCGATTCTCACCTCCTACGCGAACGGGTTTTGCTCCTTATGTATCTCGAGCATCCCTGGTGGTTTCAACCTTCTTTTTGCTCTGGGGACTCTGGCACACTTTTTTGAGAGGAATTCCGACAGACCATCGCTTTCCTCGCTTTCTGATGTTGCTATCTTTGCTCCTGAGCCTTTTGACCAACTTCACTACCTTTGGTCTGCTCCAGAGGTCTTCGATTTTTGATTTCGCCAATTCTTGTCTGATTGTCGCGAACAGTACCTCAGAAGAACCGTCTCATCAAGCCGGATTGATTGGTGCCCAGCTCGCGTCATTTGGCGGAGGATTCATGGAGCTACAGCATTTCGAAGCTTTCAGCTTTGATCCGTCAGTTCTCGCTGGACCACGGCAAGTGCCTATCAAAACCATCGCCTACGCATTGCGAATCGATTCGTGTATTGCTCGCTTGGTTTCGTTGGCTGCCTGCAGAGTTATGGTGACATGTCTGTATGCATGCATCATGAACTTTTTTTCCTTCAACAACTCCATTGTTTCTTGAGATGGCACCTCCATTGCCTGTGGATGCATCGCGCGCAACGCGGATACATGAAGTTTGCTGGACTTTTCTGGCCTTGGAGATTGGGGTCTACTTCAAGTTGACGAGTTTCCACCAGATTCGGGCATGTGGCGCAGCATGTGACGCGTTTTGTTTCCCACGGTTGTCTTCACATAGACATCACCTTGGTTTCTGGACACAGCATACCATGAAGAGGTTTCCTTTCGATCTGTTACAGACCAACATGTGTCAACGGCTTTTGAAGAAACCACCTGCGCCAGTTGAATCTGGATTTTTTGTGTTATATACCCCTATCGTAGCTGGTGTTGCTAGTGCACAAGCTTCCACTCTTTTGTCTTTGGGTTTTGTCATGGAGGATCCCTGATTTTTGCATTCATCAGCTTGCACTCTCAGTTCCTTGACACTTACCATTAGAACGTTGCTAGTTAGTCTCGTTCACCGCTTCTGCACTTGCATTGTTGTTTAGCTTTGCACCTGCGCTTTTGCTTGCGATTCCACCACACTGGGGTTTCGTATGTTATGGGCCCATTGTGGTCTACCTTGATCTTTGATCTAGAATGCCTGAAATGGTACGAGCAGAGTACTCTATCCCTTTGGTCCTTTCTAAATTTCGAAGTCAGTCATATTGGATTGGGGGTTGTGTAAGTTTAGTTGTGAACTCCACACACATTCCTTCTGTTTCTCTATCGTATGTTTTCTTTTTTGTCTTTTTTGACGAGCGATACACGGTGACCCAGTGTATCGTCTTCGAGGCGGCATCTGTTAAAAACTAGCATATCAGACTGTTTGCTAATGGGTTATCCTTTGGGTTGTCTTTTTTCTCTTTGACCTGAGAGTTTTTTTGTCAATCCCTCTTCATTCTTATTTATGGACTTGTATTTCATGTATTTATATCCATGTTTGGCAGGTCCTGTGTGGAGTGATCTTGGCATTTAGTGGGGAATGTGGTGTGGCTTGGTCCTTTGAGTTGATGTGACCAATGTCTTTGACCACAGGTATGCCCACACGCACTGTTCACTTGAATATAGGAGTTGATGTGACCAATGTCTTTGACCACAGCATTCCCTGGTTGCCTGACCAGCTTGGGTGTAGTGTACAGCCTGTCGGAGTATTAGGCATATACACACCTGGGAGAACAGGTACTGGGCCAAGAGACGGAACCTGGAGCTGTTGTGCTAGCTACAGTACAGCTAAAGACGCCCTACCGCTGCCAGGAGAAGCCCTTGGTTTTTAACAGAGTGTATCATTGCAGACATACCAAATCTGTCAAGAATTTTCTTAGTGTAAGCCTGTTGGTGGACAAAGAGACCATTGGGAGCACGTAGGAATTCAAATCCATTGCATGATTCCTCGATTCTCGAGATTATCTCTCAATGCCTAAAGCACCTCCTATTTACTATAAAGCCTTTGCTGATCGATGGTTTATTATTGGAATCTATGATGAAGACCTTAGCATTATGAGAACTCCTGAAGCTATTCGACTAACCAAAACACTTCTTTAATCCGAATTTGAAAGGAAAGACCTTGGATTCCCTCAAAACTTGGAGCAGGTGGATGCTCAACAGTTCCCGGCAGATTGTGCTCACGTTTAGGACGATTGCAGGTTGCCCTAGCGCAAACCTCGTTTGGACCCCAGCCAAGAATGTACGCATCACAGGGAGGGCATAACTCCCAAAGCGAGAAGAAAATTTTAAATTTACCGTGCTGTGGAAAGTGTGTGAATAAAAGCAGGACAGTTACATATAATGATCACATTGACCTGATCTTCAGCTAACATTAACCCCGATTATCAATTGTTCCACTAAACAAATGGAGTAGCATAGTATGTTCTCGTGTAATTCAGTAATTGGGTTTCAGATAAATAGTCATCGGAAAGTCTTGGAATCATTAAAAGGACATGTAATTGAGATCATGCTTGAACAGTACGTTGGTTCCCTGATTACAGCAGATAGTGTAATGTGCAGCCATCATAACTTCACAGGTTGTTCAAACCAGCATTGTCCAGATTGTTTAAGACCATAGAGGGCTTTAAGAAGACAAATTCCAGAGTTTTCATAGGGGCCATTATAAGATAGCGCTTCAGGGACCTTTATGCAGATCTCGTAGTCAGTGTCTCCATAGAAGTAAGCAAGTAATATGAACTTTAATGTTTCCATCAGAATCTCGTTTTGTAACAAAACCCATTTGTGGTCCACTAGTAGTTTGGGTACTTCCTGTACAGGGCCCCCAACTTGTCATTTCAAGAGACCAGTATTTCCTTCTTTCATCGCAGTTTGCCT
Source organism: Cladochytrium replicatum (assembly GCA_025526935.1). NCBI lineage: Eukaryota > Fungi > Chytridiomycota > Chytridiomycetes > Cladochytriales > Cladochytriaceae > Cladochytrium > Cladochytrium replicatum. Next base: position 54,625 of record JAHLKD010000135.1, read on the forward strand.
TTCGGGCCAGTCAGGCGAAGCTTTGGCTTCTTCAAGCGTGAGCGGGTCTGGTCGATATTGTGAGTTGGGAGGTTGTTGCTTCTTTAATTTGGAGGATTATGCCGGCACCACCGTGGGGGTGGGTACCCCTCAAATGATGAAAGTCACAGCGCTCAAACTGGTATGTAAGCTGCATCTTGATGGAGTTGTGGAGTTGAGAAAACGTTCATTGGAAAATCCATGTTCAAAGGCCCTCTGTCTCGCTCTCTGACAGTTGTTTGCCAGCTAGGTCCTTGCTCGTTGTGGTTTATGTTTGGAAGTCTGGCATATCGCTCGAGAGCTGGATTGGATGCTTTTTCTCTACCTTTATTATTTTCTTTAAAATCTTTCTAATCCCAATTCCCAATCACCCACCTAATTTTCCTCTACATTCAGGGACTTCATCAATTAACCTTGAATCAAACTTGTTCTCAAACCTCCTACCAACAACGAGGTCCTCTTCATCACAGTCACTCGTTCCCTTGTAGACGATGCATTTGCCTTTGCCATGTACAAACCATCATGACTTCGGAGAATACTTCAACAAACCACAGTGGTGCCAGAGGGTCTGTTTTCCACTACCACAGTGGTGTCCCCATTGTCATTGTCACTTTTCAGGTTGCGCATGAGATGTTTTTGGCCTATTAGCATGATAGGTCTTTTGTGTTTGTTGTTGACGTGGCGAGTCGGTGATAGAGTAGTGTTTCGTTTCTGAGGTTGTTGGCTTTGTTGGTCGGGTTGTTGTTGTCAAGGTGTTTGGGCTGACCACCGGGTACGCGTCAAACAGGAGGGACGTTCCCTGGCGTTGCTGTGGTGTATGGTGGTGCATCTGATGTTGATTTGCTGGGGCGTTGTTGTTTTCGTGATGAGGGTGCCCGAATGATTGTGGGTGGTTCAGCAGCAGCAATCGCACGTTGAGTGAGAGATTCGCGGTTTGCTGAATTCGGGTGAGGGAACAGGATCTGAGTGGGCCAGGGCCAGTTATCGATTGGGAATACTGTCAGAGGTGAAGGTAGTTGCAGTCTTAGGTAGGGATGTAGTTCTGGGAAAGAGGATTCGTCAAAAACACAATCCGCAAAGCGAGCAGTCAGCCTGTATATGGGTCCCGGGTAATGATAATTTTTGGTGTATTGTTTGGTCCTCATGCCTGTAGGATGATCCTCAATCGCACTATCATCGCCAACGTCGGATCATCAAAGTGCCATGTTGAGAGCGGACGCATGTTCCTCGCGCGGATCAGTTTCACGACCTTTGTTTTCGATGCTCCGGTATCGGGTTCCCGATCAACACGCGGGCTGTGCGGAAATACGTCGGCATCGCGACGTGTTAGCGCCTCGGTACATTTCGGAGAGCCATTTGCAGATAACTCGAAACTTTCTCGGTCGTCGACTATGAAAAATGGAGTGATCAGTCATAATTTACGAATCGACTTAATATATATATACAATTGAAAACGAACATGGTCGCGGCTGCCGCAGAGAGACAATGTGCGGCTTGAGCAAACGTGCGACGTGCTGACCCTGAAGATGGAACTTAATGGTCCGAAAACGTCGACTCCCCGTTGCCATGATCGAGAACACTCCCACGGTATTTGCCGCCAATACGTTCATCAGACAAAATTTTCAACGTAGACACAGCCGTGGCACACTCGCATTCACAAGGCATAAGGCATGTATCAAGGGATAGAAAAAGGGAACTCTCCCCTCTTGCATCGCTGGAAAAAGCAAGACGACGGCACTTTTATCATACATGCAAAGTTATGACTCAACAGCTTGACAATGGCTACACGGTGGTGATCGACAATGGGTCGGGAATGTGTAAAGCAGGGTTTGCAAACGAGGATGCACCTCGTGCGGTTTTCCCTTCTATCGTGGGTCGTCTCAAGCATTATTCTTTGATGGTATGTCCATGGTTGCGTTCAAAATGCACAGCTCAGTAACGTTCCAATTTTGCAGGGAGGTTTTGGTGGGAACGACACTTTTATTGGCAACGAGGCACAAGCCAAACGTGGCATCCTTTCCCTTCGATATCCAATCGATCACGGCATAGTGACAAATTGGGACGACATGGAGAAAATCTGGCACCATACCTTTGACAATGAGCTCCGTGCTGCACCTGAAGAGCATCCAATCCTCCTCACAGAAGCACCATTGAACCCGAAATCTAATCGTGAAAAGATGATGCAGATCATGTTCGAGACTTTCAAAGTTCCAGCCTTCTTCGTTCAAGTCCAAGCTGTTCTCTCGCTCTATGCTTCTGGACGCACAACGGGTATCGTTCTCGATTCCGGGGATGGGGTGAGCCACACTGTGCCGATATACGAGGGCTACTCGCTTCAGCATGCAGTCAGGAGGATGGATCTCGCCGGTCACGGGTTGACAGAGCGCCTCATGAGACTTCTGATACTCAACGGCCACTCTTTCACGACCACGACGGCGGGAAAGGAAATCGTGCGCGATATGAAGGAGAAGTTGTGCTACATCGCGCTAGATTACGAACAGGAGATGAAGGTCGCTGAAAATTCGTGTGTGATTGACAAGGTGTTTGAGTTGCCGGATGGAGAGATTATCATCGTTGGGAAGGAAAGGTTTGAGGCGCCAGAGGCGCTATTTCAACCGTGGTTGCTCGGGATGGATATTGTGGGAATCCATGAAATGACATATTTCACGATCATGAAGTGCGACGTCGATATCCGAAAAGATTTGTTCTCGAATATTGTGATATCTGGGGGGACAACGTGAGTGAGATTTAAAACACCATTTCATGATACTGACGAATGCTATTAAGCTTGTACCCTGGGATGGCCGAGCGCCTGAAGCGAGAGATCACAGCACTTGCACCGACAACTGTGGATGTGAAGGTGATCGCTCCGCCAGAACGTTTGTATTCCGTGTGGATCGGTGGTTCTATCTTGGCGTCGCACTCTTCGTTAAAGTCCATGTAAGCACCGCATAAGTGTGGCAAAGAGTAACCTGATTCTTAATTTTATTTTTGTGAAGGTTGATTTCGAAGCACGAATACGAGGAATACGGCTCGAAAATCGTACATCGCAAATGCATATGAATCCTTTCCTATTTATTTCCCGTCTATTTATTGTGTACTGTTTCTATTCATTGGAAATCCAACAACTCCCAAACTTCGTTCTGGAGCACGAAAATGTTGGAGGCAGGCAAATAATGTTAGTTTGAAACAACTCACGTTTATTAACAAAAATGATCAACAGCTCACTGATTCTTATGAATATGAAATATGATGAGAGCAAGACATTACCACTCGAGCCAAGAAATATGAATGAAGGAAATGGATACGTAAACTCATAAACTTCATCTACCTCTCATCAAGACAAACTCAAGACAAGTGAAAAGGGAACTTAAACCGAACGACAGTGTTTCTGCCAAGATCACTTCCTGAGGATGTCTGCAGTTCGAATTGATTGGTTGGTGAGTGTGTTGGTGGCGGCAAGACGGCGGGATTCTTTTGTGATTTCGAAAGCCGCCAACGCCGAATCAGGAGAAGGGCACCGACAGCTATGCCAATCGCAAAAACGCCAGCGCCAACACTGATGCCGCAATCACGCCGGGTGAGAGTCTTGTTTGCGAATCATCTGTGGTTGCATTATTAGCAGTCAGCCTCAGTAATCCTGTATCAGGTGCGGTGAGGTATATTCCAACAATGCGTTCCTCGTAAAGCGTGACTGGTCAGAGAGAGGTCAACCGATTGCATAGAATATGTTGCCAACAACGGCACACGTCGGAGACTTTCCCCAACGATCACCGTTGCGTAGAGTAGCATTTAGAAGTGTCGATGCCCTGATTGGGATCGTGTTCATGTTGATTTGATGAAGATTCCCGAAATTAATGTTGTCGCGATTGCCTGAAACTACGCTCCCGGCACCCTAAACCAAGAATCCGTTTCCATCTTCAATAAGAAACGGTCAGCGAAATTGTGCAGTCTTGGCAGCTGTGAAATTATTATGTGGTGCATATTTGGGGGAACTGCACATGCAAATTAATAAAAGACATTTGGAGGGTTCCCTGAGATTTGGGTGTTAAGGTGGTTCGCCCAAATTATTGTGCTTCAATGAAACCCTTTGCCCAGTTATTCCTGTGGACTGGGATATCCGTATCAAGATCTTTACTGCAGAACCACAGGTATATGTGTTCATGGTTTTTATTTGGTTAGGATTACAGAGTGCTGTGTGTTTGATTCGTCCAACCATATTTCGCTGGAATTTTGTCCCGTTATCTTTGTGGTCCATGTCAAGAATCAAGTTCCTCCGTCGTTCTCTCTGGACGAAACAAAGGCATGTGTTGTTACACGCCTGTTACAATCGACTTGCACGAGTGTATTAGAGTATTGTACGATTGAGGTAGAACTTGGTCCAGTGTTCATTGTGATGTGAGCCTTTCGGAAATAGAGCGGGGACGCGTTGGGATATACTTTGAGCTTCAAGTGGTGACTGGGAGCATTAGATGCTTGCGATTTGCGAGTGTGAGGAGCAATTGCATTATTTTTTTTAAGACACAACAGATGGTTATCAGCAGAATACATTAAGCGTTCTACTCCAAATCAGCGACAATCCTTTCTGCCCCGGCGCGGAGGTGTGAAAACCCTCCGTTGTTTCAGCTCAGTCAAAAAGCTGAGGCATCACTGCTCTCGGGGTGGAAAAGATGGAAATTCCGCCTGGTGGCACGGCCCAAGTCGTTACGATAAAATTACTACTTACGTGGCAACGGGCTTCTTACCGGAAGTTGGTTTCGAGATCCGTTCCGTAGTTCCCTCGACAGTAGATAGCGTAGACGCTGTCAAGCTTACAAAAAATGAGCGCTGCTCAACGTACGTGAGTCCAATCAGAACACTTCTCCAGGATTCCAACCAATATCGTGCAGAGTTCTACAGCAGGATACATGGCGTACACCAGGCAATTCGCAGCACGATGGTTTCACTGCTCGAGCAGAACCCGACGATCCACGCCGCCGCTGATGTGAAACCGTTACTCGCTAATGTGGACAATTTTCATTCGTTTCTCGTCAATCACCACCGCCAGGAGGACGTATATCTGGTACAAGCAGATCCACGACAATGATGTATTCTCCATCTGATATCATTCTGTCAGTTTCCGGTGCTATCTCGCCAGCGGCCTATCCCGGGGTTGACATCAATCGATGTACCAACCGGTCCAAGGCTGGACTTCAAGCGTTTCAGCAACGACCATGTTCGACTTCACACCTTGTTAGACGAGCTAGAGTCCTGGTCCTCCGAAACTCGGCGATCAGTCAATATGCCAAGGACCGTGGTGGAGAATTATCCTGCCAAACTGAGCGAGATTATCATGCAGATTCAAACTCTGCTCTTACCGCATCTGAAGGGCGAGGAGGACTTGTGCTCGCCGGAGAACATTGTGAAATATTTCTCTAATCGGGAGCTTAACGCGATAATGGACGATTTGGATGAGGTGAGGAAATATCTAATAATAATATATTCCTACTGCATGCCTGATTGTGGGTGGCTGACTTCCGGAAATTAGATGATGAAAACAGGAAGACGTCCTTGATTCCACATTTCCATTTTTTCGAATTTGAAATGTTTCATATATGCTGTAATAAACAAGTTGGAGATACAGACGAGCCAAATGGATGTAATGTGTTATTTCCACCTTCAGCCAGAACAATTCAACTTTTGGTCGGCAAATTTTTCAGAATTATCGTCGCTCCCTGACGACTTACAATAGCCCGAGGCGTAGTTGTGCTTTCAGGACGAGAAAGTTTTCTGTTGTGAGTGAATCTTCTAAGAATCGAGTAACCGTGTCGAGAAAAAACACTTATCTGCGGCATGTCCCTCCAATCACCTTGCAAGCGAATTTTGGACAAAATGCCCATGGACTTCCGATGCTATATTTATGGCCATGAAGAATGTGCACTATGAGGGAAGGGCTGACTTGTTGGCTGTGTGGAGAGGAAGCGGGCTGATGTATGGCGATTGGTTTGGACTGTACAAGTTTCGCGTGTGGGAAACGCTGATACTAATAAGGATCTCACAACGTGAACGCGATCTTTGCAGATAGAAAATGATGAAGTCGTGGAGAAATCGTTCATATTTTCTAAAAGAGAGCTTTTATCACTGGAATTTTGTTCGAAAGGGGCAGCTCGTTGTGTTTGAACTAAGTTTTACAACACCCCATCGCGGTCAAAACTGGTTTCCATCCCGATCAGAGGCTGACATATACTCTTTCTGGATGACCCAAACTAAATGCCAACTTCAGTGAAAATATGCTAACTGTGCCTTAGATGATTCATCTATGCTCTATCCGAGAACCGGTGAAATTCCATAAATGCTAACGGCATCCTGAATAGGACTGAAGATCATGCGGTTGCCACAGGGAGAAACGTACATTCCCGAATTGATCCCAAGGCCCCAAATCCTTCCCTGGGTGTCCAAAGAAAACATAGGACCGCCGCTATCTCCCTCACAAATTGAAGTTCCTCCGTCCATCTTGATACCTTCTGCCATGTTCTGAACGCAGAAAGGTGGGACCGCGCCAGAGCTTTGTGTGTAGCAAATATTCTTGTTCACCACATCAACTCTAATTCCGCACACGGTTCCTATCGTTTTTGAATGAGCGTGAAACCTTTGACTTAAAAAAACCATATTGTTTGATAAGTTACCAGAGATTTCTCCACTTTGACAGTATTGCATCCCAACCGCCAGGATTGTATGGAAGGCTGCAACTCCCCTGAGGAATTCACCGCCACTGGCAGGACCATCCCAAACCGCTCCGTTCACGCTCACGTCAGTTCTGATGAGCATGGTGTCGCGCTGAAGTACCCACGATGCTGAGGGACCGATGCGATCGTTCGTAATACCTCTTCTGGGAGGATTGCAAGTGTAGAAGGTAGCTTGACCACAGTGGTATGCCGTAAGAATAAAACTTACCCCTTGGTTGTTCCGCACGATAAATCCGGCTGTGCATCTTCATCAAGGAGAGACAATAGAAAGGAACTCAGCAAGGTGTTTGGGAATGGCGACATGTGAAAATTTTTTGTCCTTACCTTCCAACATTGGGTGCGTTCAAATCTTTTTGGCAAATTGCGATCCCGCCTTCGACTGGAAAGCCATCGTTGTATCGCTGGCTAACCACTGGGGAAGGCTCGGATTGAACTACTAGAGGAACATCCAGATTGAGTTTCTTCAGCTCGTCAGGGAGAACGGAAGTCAGAACTGCTGTCGGGTCTGCTCCACGTGCAGCGGAGGCAACTTGTGCGCTGTCTCCGTGAATGACAATCGACGAGCCGTTGGAGGGGATCGAGACTCCATGGAACGCATTCTGCTTCCTTATGTACGCGTTCAACGGTGCGGCCACCTTCTTCAACTCCGCGAGTGAGAATCTGGCTTCACGAACATCGATCTTCACGTTTTTGATGGAATCGAGAACGGCGGACACTGCTGAATCGAGTCGACCGCCTTTCCACCATAGCTCGATTGAGTTTGAAGTGAAAATCATGCCTGCATACCCGGAAGACACATCGGATCCATTGTAGGCCAGTGGAGGCAGAGCAGCCTGGATTGCTTCGGCGGCTCGGATGAGAGGAACTTGGTCCAGCATCGATTGTGGGACTGCCACATCACGGCCGAAGATCTTGGCAACGTAAGCGTCGACTCCACTGCCAAGAGCGATGCAAATGAAGCTGAGGGCATAAATGACGATCGGGGACATAGTATTCTTGTTCCCAAACGAAAACGGCATCAGAAGATGTCACACTTCTGGACCCACATATGATGAAATTTTAACAGTACTATGCCTGCAAAATTTACCAACATTAAGTGGTGTTGGGGCAACATCACAGCTCCTTGTGCGTGAAAATCAACGTGTCAACCCGGGTTTGAGCGTCATATTCTGGTGGCGATCCAGATTTGGCTCGCACCTGAGAATCCTGCCTCAAGTTGGTGTGGCGGGCGATGAAGTTTACTAGCGGTGTTTATCACTTACATGGGAACATACTCAAAATATGAAATACTGAACTACAGGCTAATCAAAGTGACAGCATCAAACAGACCACCAACGGAGCTACATGGCTTTCGTAACGTAAAAGTTTTATTCTCAGCAATATTGAACATAGTGGCTGGAGACTCCAGATAGGTCTGTCTGCGCCGGAAGAACAACTTGACCTTGTAGAGTTTATTCTGAGCAGGATCTTTGTGACATGCCGAGAGCAATGCAAATTGAACTGAATGGCGAGAATCTACACATATCTTGAATTTTTGAGCTCTGCAGCCAAAAATTGCGCGCGGGATCACACGTCGGTGAAAATCAAACATATCACCTCTCAAAGTTACAAGCTTACACATCACTGACTGCGTTGATTTACAAAGGCCGCTGGTTGCTAGGAAGCCAGAGGCAAACCTTTGAGTTGATGAATTTTAAAGTGGAACAATTAAAAAAGAATAATATTGGCAGAGCAAAAATAATTAGTGAAGTGCCCTGCCCTTACAAAACCAAAAGCGATTCCACACCTTCGTAATGTCACTTCTCAGGAGAGTCTTTGCAGTTTGACATACGTTCTTTGAACCGCCGTCGCCGCTCAGCAAACATCAAACATCAAAACATCAAACAACAACACACAACCAACACTGCAACCGAGTCTGATGGCTTCAGAGTCTTCGAATGCAGCAGTGAGAGCGCTGATCCCGCAACGACTTCCACCAAGATTGGCTCGTGTAAAGGGTAATCCTTCATTGGGTTTGCGTATGCTTTTTAAAATGTCAGTGCGTCAGAGTATGAGAGATAAAGCTTGTGCGGATTATAGTGCAACAACCCTCTGCGATATATGGGGCCACAAACCGTCGGCATTGGAGCCGAATTACATTATATGCGGCCGGAAGATCACGGCCCTGAAAGCAAAGAACCAGAAGAGTAATTATGAAATCTTGTTCTCTCAGTTCAAAAAAAAAATAACGACAAAAACAAATTGATGGGATAATGTATGAAGTTCATATGAATTGAAGCAGGCGGTGGGGAAGCAAAATCACAACAGGTCGGGCTCGGCGTTGATCCCCTTCTTGACTCGCAGCAGTATCGTTGTCTTCCAGCTATCGAGCTTTGTCAACTTGTCGAAATCCACCACCGTCTGAGTAAATCCTTCCACATCCTGATTCTCACATGCTTCTAATAGGGACTATAAAGGAAAAGTTATCGACGATTGGTCACAAAAATCACACTGTGCACCCTACCTTTAGGAAAGCAAACTCCCGTGTGCCGCTAAACGTAACGTCCATAGTCTGATACCGCTCAAGCGCCTGCCGTGTCCTAACGAGATCGGTGGTGATGCAGAGGTGGCACAGACCCGCTTTGAGAAAGTATTCCCGCATGGACCAGCGGGTCAGGTTGTTGTCCATCGAGTGTGCAGCGACGCGCTCGAAATTCTCGACGGCTTTATCGTAGAGTTCGAGCTGGGCGGCGAAGGTTCCGACTTTGAGATAGCATGCATTCGCTTGGCTGTGCAGAAACAAAATGTTGTCCGAACAGATGTGGGTCATAAATCAATCAGATGAGCAAAGAATAGATATGTGATGATATCAGCCGATGAGTTATTTTTAATCCACGTTTTTTTTCATCAAAACGACGTACGCATTCGAGTCTTCACCCGAGTACCATTCTGCAGCCAATTCGTACGCCTCCATTGCTTTCCCGAGATCCACTAGATCAGTCTCATAGATTTCTGCCAATTGTTTCTGATTCGAAGCAGCAGCTGAAAATCTTCCCTTTTCAGTGAGAATATCGATTGCCTTCTTGAGCGAGTCCGCTGCGTCTGTAGTCAAAAAAAAGGAAAGAAATCAGCTGATCAAATTTAAGGATTATTCGAAGTGTGGCATTTGTTCACCTGCAGGGCTGGATTTCTTGTAAGCCTTTGAAGCATTTATGAATGCCGCGGATGCTTCGTCACGCTCCTGGATCTTGATCAGACAACTTGCCTGTGCGATGAAGGCATCACCGGCTTCCCTCCCTTTTTCAGCACACAATCAGCAAGTGTGACATAATGCGGGAGACGTAAGACAGTAAGTAGTACATAATTTGGCGAGTTTGAAAGAATTTGCAGCTTTTGCGAACAGTTCGGATGCCTCGTCCAGTTTGTTGCTCCCGAACCAGCCGGTCTGCTTCGCCTTCTTCTCCGCCTGCTCGAGGTAACCGCGTGCTTCCCGTTCAGATGCCATTCCAGCAACTTCAATCCAGTGCCAGCTAAGAGGTGGCAGTGCCGTGTAGGGCGACGAAATACAAGTTTTAAATATGGATGGGGTGTTTCAGAGGGATGGCTGACTGTGGTGTGTTGCTTCGGTACTGGTTGACAAGTATTTCACTGTCATGACATTGATAATACTGTAATATTGCCGGTCAGAATGATAACCCAAATGTTAGAATGCACAGATGCATGATCGCAAAAAAATAAATGAAGAATTTAAAAGTTCTGACATGTGAAGTTGAATATCAAGGTCGGACCCTTGAAAACACTATACATTATTCGCGTTGGGTATTTACACCAATCGTCACCAAACATCCACCCTGTCGTTAATCAGCCGGTAATGGAACGGTCCCCAAACTACGCTTGTGCGGAATAATAAAATGACTCCCGAAAATTAACCTCCATCACCAAACCTGCCATATAAGGCTATATTATGGAGTTTCTGACCCACACGAGAGGGACAGGCACAAAAGCAAAACGCAAAAAAAAGTAAAAAATGAGCAAAACGGGTGTTAGGAGAGACCTTGGTTCCATCGCTCGTTCCACGGTTTTCTGAATGGAAAACATTTAAAGGTCCTGTCCCGCCGCATCGGGCAAATCCATTCAGAAAGCCCGCCAAACGGATCCTGTATCTCAGCAGCTATAATCGAAGCCACAGATGCCCACTGCGATCGAATCGTCTCAGTCTCACACCATCACGAAAAAGCCTTCTTGGCTGACAGTTTCTGCCTCTACTCAGCCCATCTCGAAAGTCGTGAAACGGATCTCCAAGCGATTATCAAAGCTCAACAACAAATCGAGCCTTGAGAACGTGCCGGAATACCTCCAAGAGTCGACGAGTACCCCGCCAATCACTCACCCGATGCCGTCAATGTATGGACCAGGGAGGTGGTGATAGATCTCCGTCGGAACTTATTAGTTCGATCGTCATTGCAAATCCGGCTCTCCACAATCCAAGATCCATGGACGACATTGTCTTGCGCTGTTACATGTCAGACACTCTGTCGTGAATATTACTTTTCTTGTGCCTTAACGAAACGGCCCGACTATGATGTACATACCCTCTTATTGTTATTGTTATTGTTCTACTTCTCATAAAGTACTTTGTCTAATAATATATTCAGAATCGTATTGACAGCACTCCTGGGCGAATAGTGGCCGACAAGTGGCATCCGGCTCAGAGCTCACTGGTTATGTGTTTGCCAAGCTTAATCGCTTCTGTATCATATTTTTTTGGGTTCCACCTTTCAAACTCTTGAAGCACAACAATCACAAAGGTTTTGCCGATTCGTCAAAATTTCCACTTATCCTCAAAAGAAACGTGCTGGGATGGCGTTGTTCCATGAGGGGGGATCTTTTTGAGTGACCATGAGGATAGTTGGAACAAAAAAATGATGGGTCGTTCAATCGCCACTCTGAGAGGATGGCCTTCCGTTTCTGGTTTGTGTTGGTGCGAAACGCACAGTCCCTTTGATCGTGATGTCAGCGACGGATCTCTGGTAGCCCGCTTAGACTTCCATGACAATTAGTATTCCGGACCATCTGAAGCTCTCTTAACGCCCTTTAATGTATCCGATGCTGCCACAAAGCATGGAGCCGTGCAGTATTTAAACATTCACAGAGGAGCAAATTTTTGTTCCCTTCACTTAACCTAAGAATAAGCAGGAAGGACATGCTCCTGCTTTGCGCGCAAGATGGTCACTCCGAATGGAACGTCCAATACAATCTCGTGCGCAGATCCATTTGATGCCTTTTGAATGTTGCTCAAATCAGCCTTGGACGCTGCTGTCATCTCAATCTTGACGCGCACAAACCACTCCGAGGACATAAGGTACCGCTCTTGTTCACCGGAGTACGATGGAAGCAACGATCTTTCGGAAGTGCTTGCCGCCGCATTTGTTGGCTTCATGTTGGATGCAGTTGGTGGTGGATCAAGGAAGCATATCGTGCGGGTTGGGTTGGAAGGGTCCTCGGTCAGATAAAATGGACCGGAGAACCTTTGGAAACTAAGATTATACGGACACATCTGGAAAAGCAATTTTGATCCATAAGCAGTCGCAATGAATGTCGCATTTTTCTTTCAATATACCTCCAGTTTCAGGATGATTGGAACTGATGTTCCACTTGTCGCAAGTGAATGGAGAGAACCTTTCGTTTTGACTGGCTTAAACTCAAAATCTGACGAATGCTTCCCTCCTTTCACCGAAATCCTGTGCACAAACATAGCTTTAACGTCGCAGAACGCGTTAGTCAGAAGCTTCAGCTTTGCGTCTGAAGAATCGACGGGAGAGAAGTTGACATTCACCATCTGGGTTCCGATGACAGTGAAGATATCGAGTTCTGGAGGACATAGAAGGACTAAACGATCATGTTCGACCGCTGCGGTCGCTCTCACGATCCCGGGAAGAACATCTTTCGCTGGAGTTGCTGAAGGTGCTTTGTAGAGTGTACCGTCCGAATCAAAGTGGCCATCCAATCGGATGTTGTAAACCTCGCCGATCAGTCGCTGACTCTTCGAAACTAGACAGAGTTTGTAGTGGATATCGCCATACTCTGTATCACCAGTAGGTGGGAGCAACGCCTCGTCAGGAATCTTCAGCTGAAGTGTCCAGCAGAAGTTTGAGCTAGTAATAAATACATCTGGTACTGTGTAAGCTCACCGAAAATTTCCCTTCGTCGTCCAAGGGCACTTCGAGATTGAAAAAGTACCAACGACCAGTGTCATCCTTCGACACCACTTCCCGCGTTTGCTTCGATGCTTGCCGCAATTTTGCCGCAGCCGAAATTCCCGAACTGATTGCAGCTGAAATCAGCGGAACTATAAAGTTTTCAGCGCCAATAAAGCCAACCGCTGCCATCGCGTTGGCGTCGCTTTTGGCGCTGGAAGCGAACTTCCTAGTTTCTCGCTCGACCGTGGACAGCACCTCCATCTGACCAACGAAGAGAACCGTAAAGAGCTCCGATGGGCTGGTTCCGAGTGGGACAATGCGTTTCAGCGACCCAGAGCTGAGTTGAGATAGGTCGATATAGCCCACGAGGGTCTGTGCGGGTGCGAAAGAAGGGTCACTTTTTCTCCGTACGGCGTAAATCACATTGGGACTTTGGCTATTGTCGGTAGACACACGCAGGCCCTTGATCTTGATATCCGGCACCGGTTTGTAGTCGGGCAGTCCACTGAGCCTGTCCATGTCGATCGTTCAAATTTTGCACCACCAGGAAATTAATTTACCAGCGATAAAATATTACAATCATAAAAAGTGGGCATAATGTGTTTATACTATCAGTGATTTGTAGCGCGATAACGTTTTAGCAAAATAATAGCATAGATGTAGGGAAGCAATCAGTATGATAACCGTCAGATGTTACGAATAAACAGGAAGATCATTTCCTTGCTTCGCATGCAGGATCATCATTCCAAAGGGAATATCCAAACACCTCCTTAGGCGATCCAGGAGATTCTTTGTGAATTTTGCTCAACTCTGCTCGCGAATTTGCAGTGACCGCGACCTTCACACGAACAAACCATTCTGATGTCATGAGATATCGTTTTTCATCATCAGAGTATGATGGAGGTGATGATACAGAGGGGCCAGCGGGTGGAGTGACCGGCGCGTTGTTAGATGGGGTGGGGAGGGGACCATAATGGCAGATGCAACGTGTCGGTTTGGAAGGGTGATGTAGAATGCGGAGAACCGATCAAAAGTCAGGTGGTACGCTGATATCTGCGAGTGCCAAGAAGAAACGACTTTAACAATGCGATCATGGCAGTGTGGGGATTTGCAAATGTACCTCCAACTTCAGCGACACTGGAAGTGACAGCGCCCCGGTCGCAAGGGATAGGAGTGCACACTTCGTCTTGACCGGCTCGAATTCAAAGTCAGAGGAGTGCTTGCCACCTTTGATCGAAACCCTGTGGACGAACATGGCTCGAATATCACAAAAAGCGTTACTAAGTAGCCCGATTTTCGAGCGTAACGAGTCGAGAGGGGAGATCGAGAGGTTAACGATCTGAGTTCCAAGCACGGTAAGGAAGTTGAGCTCAGGAGGCGATATCAGGACCAGTCGATCCGAGCTGATTTTAGCGGTTGTTTGAACAATCCCTGACAAAATGTCAGCGGTGGAAGGTACCGTGGGTGACGTGTAGAGCTTTCTATCTATATCGAATCCATCCAATCTGATATTATAAAGTTCGCCGATTATTTGTTGACTCTTCGAAACGAGGCAGAGTTTGTAGTGAATATCTCCAAACTCGGTGTCGCTGGTAGGGAGGTAATGTCATTTCATGAGGTATCTTAAACTGTCCGAAGAGATTTTAATAAATAAAAGAGACATTTTCAGCATGTTTCTGCGTACCTCAAAGTCCTTCCTGGTCGAGAGGGGTACTAAGATTAAAAAAGTACCAGACGGCCGTATCATCTGTAGATGCAACATCTCTTTTTCCTTTAGATGCCGCCATTTTCTTCGAGAAAGCAGAGAATCCCGACGCGATAGCGGGAACGATGAGAGCTGGCAGCAACCCCTCGGCGTTCATACCCGTTCCAGCCATGGCACTTCCAGATCGGTTGACGCTAGCCGTGGCTTTCCTCGCCTTTCGCTCAACCTCCGAAAGTACTTCAACTTGACCGATAAAGAGCACCGTGAAGTGCTGAGAAGCAGTTGTTCCGGGCGGCACGATACGTTTGATGGACGAAGAGGACAACTGAGAGAGGTCGATATGGCCGATGAGCTAACCCTCTCCTGGATAGAAAGATGGGTCGTTTAGCTTCCTGTCGCCGCGAATCACTATCGGTTTCAAGGTGGTGTCGGATTTAGGCACGTAGGCCTCTGATCTTAACATCTGGCACAGACTTGTAATTGGGTAGTCCTGTGAGTTTCTCCATGTCTAACAATTCGACTGTGGTGCAGGTGCTTTTAATATCCAACACTGCGCAAGGGTGGAATTCTAAAATTTTGTATCTGATTCACAGCCCCACACTGATTGGATGATGAAATCGGGACCCATTGCTATTTTGTGGACCATTTGTGGAACATTATTCATGATCAATGTATAGGATCTTTTAATCCAAAATAGGTTTCCAGGATTACCATTTGAGATGCTGAAAGAAATCAAAAACGTGAGAAACATCGTGCTGAATCGATCACTTTCGACCCCAACAATCTCTCAGAATTATACCCGCCCTCAACTTTTTCGGCGACAGTACTACTAACAAAGTAGAGCGATGCGCGAGATCATCCACGTTCAAACTGGCCAGTGCGGCAACCAAATCGGTGCCAAATTCTGGGAGGTCGTGTGTGATGAGCACGGCATTGATGGCTCGGGAAACTACATTGGGGATAACCCGCTGCAGCTGGAACGTATGAATGTGTACTTTGACGAAGGTGCCCATTCGAAGCAGTTTGTTCCGCGGTGAGTCTTTGTTGTCGTATTCTTCGTTCTTCAAGGTTTATGTTTTTTATTATGTAGTGCCGTACTGGTAGACCTTGAGCCAGGCACCATGGACGCAATCAGAGGATCTCACTTTGGAAGAACGTTCAGGCCAGACAACTTTGTCTTTGGGCAGTCCGGGGCCGGAAACAACTGGGCGAAAGGATTCTACACGGACGGGGCGGAGCTTATGGAGAACGTGATGGACACTCTGAGACGAACAGCTGAGAATTGCGATGCACCGCAAGGGTTCCAGCTCGTACACTCGCTTGGAGGTGGTACTGGCTCTGGATTGGGAAGTTTGTTGGTCTCAAAGGTTTGCGTTTTGCGTTGTTCCCCGAGTCAATTCTGAATTCCCATCATTCAGATTCGCGAGGAATTCCCCGATAGGATGATGTGCACGTTCTCGGTTGTCCCAAGTCCGAAGGTCTCTGACACCGTTGTGGAGCCCTACAACGCAACCCTTTCCATACACCAGCTCGTTGAGAACGCCGACGCATCCTTCTGCATCGACAACGAAGCGTTGTATGACATCTGCTTCCGGACTCTAAAGCTCACAAGCCCTACGTACGGCGATCTCAACCATTTGGTGTCGTCTGTCATGTCGGGGATAACCACGGGTCTCCGTTTCCCAGGACAGCTGAATGCAGATCTACGCAAGCTCGCAGTTAACATGGTGCCGTTCCCGAGGCTCCACTTCTTTGTCGCGGGATTCGCACCTCTGACGTCACGACAGTCCCAGGGATACAAGCAGTTGAGCGTCGCTGAGCTCGCAACGCAGATGTTTGATCCTCGGAATATGATGGCTGCCGCGGATCCGAGGAGCGGGAAGTATCTCACGGTGGCGGCGTTCTTTAGAGGAAAGCTCTCGACCAAGGAGGTGGAGCAGCAGATGCTGGCGATGCAGACCAAGAACAGCTCATACTTTGTCGAGTGGATACCTAACAACACAAAAACTGCAGGTGAGCAAAGGAATAATGTTCGGTTCGCGTTGTTATTTAATTCTTTCAACACTAGTCTGTGACATACCCCCGCGCGGTCTTCGCATGTCCGCGACATTCATCGCCAACTCCACATCCATCCAGCACCTCTTCAAGCGCATCCAATCCCAGTTCGTCGCCATGTTCCGCCGAAAGGCTTTCCTGCACTGGTACACGGGCGAGGGAATGGATGAGCTTGAGTTCACTGAAGCGGAATCGAACCTCGCGGACCTTGTTTCAGAGTACCTCCAATATCAGGACGCCAGTGCAGAAGATGAGATGGAAGTGCTCACCGACCTTGTTCCTCCTCCCGCACTGCCGGCTGCAAGAGCAAACCCGGTGGATACAAGGGTTGCGCTATCGAAACAAGCATATCCAGAGCTGCCTGATAGATCAGCTGTTGGATTTGGTGGAGGAAATGGTGCGGCTGGGTTGGGAGGAGCTGGTGGACATGGCACAACAAGCGGACCACCAGCTGGAAGCTATCCAGGAAGCGGTCCTGGAAGTAGTCATGGAGTAGCTCAATTGGCATCGGCTGCAACAGGTATTGTCCCAGCAAGTCACACAGCTCGCCCAGCCCAACCGACTGCGACCTCAATTCAGCCGCCTGTAGCCCCACCATCTTTCTCTGTCCCAGCTGGTGGAGCTGTTGGTGAGTAGAGCCAGTCCTCCCCGGTCCAGTCATCACAATGTAGTTCACGTAGAAAGGTGGAAGAGAATAGCAAATCTTCCTTTCCAGAAAAATTTTCAATCGCTTATGAACTTGCACAGGGGGGGGTTTAATTTTTGATAGTCAAGGAAGTGTGACGAGATCCAAGGTGTTCAACTCACATTACGTACTTGGGACAACTATTATGCTCGCTATCCTCACAATAGTAGCCTCGAACTTGAAAGAATGGAGTACATATCCCGTTTCTCGTCCGTTGAGATCCCTATTGACCCGCCTGATGTCGAACTCACTGCTCTGTGTTGGGTCACTTCCATGAACCAATCGAGCTCAATAAGGTTTTGAGAGCTTCAGTTCAACTCACCGGAGTTGTCAGAGGGAATGGCCAAGGATCGCTTCGAGCAGCCTTGGATTCATCAGAACTTGCCGCTATTTGTCGAGATTTGAATTCATCCTTTACCATTGGAAGTGATCACAAAGCAAAATGGATACTGAAAATGGAAGAAGTAGAGACAGAAGAAGGTTACTTCTTAGGTAATGGACTTTACACACAAACAATTTTGTAAGCCGTAAAGCTGTGGGGTACAAACACCAAACCTGTAAAACTCCAATGTCATCATCTTACAAAAGAGATGACAATTCTCTGCTACTCACTGATAAAGCCGCAGCTCAATATCGTTCCGAACTAATGAAAGTCTTTTATTTAGCAACAACAACTAGACTGGATCGATCATATGCAGTAAATACCCTCGCACAACATCAGGTTATACCTCGGATGTGTGATAGACATGCATTGAATAGAATGTATCAGTACATCCTTGGTACATGGGATCTAGGATTGCATTATTCATCCGATAGGATCCCAAAGCCGGATGCTCGACAAGATGGAATGTATGAATGGGTAGACTCATCAGATGAAATTTACAAACAACAGTTTCAAAAAATCCATCAAGGTAATCACGAACTGGTTACATTGTAATGTTCGCAAACCCAGCAATTAGCTGGCAATCTACAAGGCAACGGATCATTACGTTATCTTCGTCAGAGGCAGAACTGATTGCACTCAATGAATTGACCAGAGAAATGGCATGGATTAGTCTAATGTTAGACGCCTGGGGTTAAATCAAAAAGCCTCTTGGTACGGACTGGAAAACAAGTCCACAGAGTCCGTCTAGAAGAGCAGGGGTGAAGGTGAAGCTGGTGGGCAGTGGAGGATGATCCTCCACCACTAGAGAGAAGGAACGAGGGGTGAGATCGGAGGAAGAAATTGTCGACAAAATGCAGGGAAGAAAGAAGACAGAACCAAACAGATTGGAAAAAGATGGGAGAATAGACCGGTTGTTTATCAGGCAAGGTGAATTCTAAGAGAGTTGGAATTGAAATGGATAAAGGGGGTGTTGAGAGAGAATCTGATGCGAAACTGGAAGGCAAAAGCCAAAGGGAAATTCCTTCTTCAAAGCCTTGGATGATTTTCTTGAAGACAGCAGAGGGCTAGTGCTGAGTGGAAAGAGTATGATATATCCTCTTGCACCAATCAAATATGGTCTGATATAATTTCATTTAAGGTACCTTGATTTCTTGTTCAGCAGGACAAAGAGACCAATTGGCCAGCATCCAGCAATCGGAAAACTCAGAAATAGGAAGAGGAAGGTTGACAAAGTTGGAGAGGATAATATTGATGCCTACTTTGATGAGGGGATTGAGGAGACACCAGAGGAGCCAGACAATGAACTTGAGAGTCATGAAGACTAGGCTGAAGGTGGAGAGGGAGCAGATGTTTGAAGTTTCTCAGGTTTCCCTGTTTTTTGATTAGATGGTGATTTTATTGAATGTTTGTGACCCGGACCAATAGGTTTCAATTGTATAGTGATCATGGTTTTCCAATGTCCAACAGGAAGGAATTTCAATCGGTGTTATCCGTTTGCTCTGCACGCAAGCCTGATTTGACACTTCGAAAATTTCTTTGTTCAAGTGATCAGCACAGCCCGAATGTGTTCCACTCGAAATCTGTTAATAAAACAAATTTGTGTGGCACATCTGAAGGAATGAAGGAATGGACCTCGCATCCCGTTTCACGTCCGTTGAGATCGTACTTGACCAGCCTGTTATCGAACTCACTTCTCCTTGCGTTGTAACGGGACGTGCTGTTGTCGAGTCCGCAAAGCCAATCCAATTCAATCACACATTGAGAGGGTTCATTCACCTCACTGGAAAACTGAGAGGAGGCGAAAAGTCTCCTATCGATCAGCAAGTACTGAATCAATCCTTACGGCTTTTCGTTGACGAGAACGGAAATGAACTCGAGCACACATTGCAGTCAGGAGTTCAGACGATCCCGTTCCAGTTTGTGCTCGACAACGGCTCCATCTTCCCCCCTACCATTACCGTTGATGCAAATTTGGTTTCGGTTCAATATCACGTCGATCTAGTTCTGTCGGGTGAAGACGACGTCGTTCTGGGTCGATGGGAGTCAACCGTGGTTTTTGTACCCTCATCGCATCTCTCAAACAGTCTTCTGAACAACCAACTGCCAATCTCATTGACCAATCGCGATTCAGCTGAACCTTCAGCAAATTCTAGCCTGTCTTCTCCCTCGTCAAGCGGTTCGAAGGGCTTTAAGAACCTTTTCCGGCCGAAACTGAAACCTCCGTCGTCATCGACTGAGCAACAAGCTACAAGATTGTATTATGAGCTTACTTTCACGGACGATGCATTCGTTGCCGGAACTCAGGTTGGTTGATTTATCTCGAATCAAACCTTACTTCCAGTCCTTTCTGATTGATTCGACAGTGCGTTGGCGAATTTGAGTGGCACGCCGAGGGTACCTCTCAAGCTGCTTCGAAGCTCGATCGCGTTCGGGCGACGTTGATGCAGGTCATTACGACTCGCTTTGCTGGGTCCGAAGGCACTTCTTCTGCCCCGATAACTCATCGTTCGGCCATTTTCGAGACCAGCATTGATGGACCGAAACCGAGAACCAAAATTCTAATTTCAATCAACGTTCCTTCCACTGCGCTCTCCTCGTTCGACGCCGATCCTGTCGCTTGTGAATATGTCCTGCAGTTGGAGCTCGTTCCGAGCTCTGGCTCGCGCGTTGAGCCGGTCCGCGCAGAATTGGCGGTAGTTGTTGTACGCAGGCTTGCCAACGATGACCTTTCCCCTGCAGCTGAAAATGATGCTTTACCGGCGAGCGCAGATAATTCAAAAGCACTGCCCCCTTCGTACTCCGATGTGACTCCCGTTGGAGAGTCCTCATCGTCTGCTCCAGCGTATTTAGTTGCGAATCTCGATACGAAGGTATCAATTTCGCAGCTCGCGACTCTGGGCCAAGCAAAGGTCGAATCGATTGTGCGACCTCCTGACGCACCGGTCCAGCAGGTGGTCGTTGATCGATGTGTTTCTATCCGTAAGTGGGAGCAACCCATTTTTCTTACCCGCTCATACTCACTCATACTCTACGTCTCAGAAACGATGGCTGCCCATCTGGGTCTCCTTTATCGTTTTGAGGCTCTTACCCAGCAGATCAAGGCTGGCGTTGTTTATGTGAATGCTGCAAGCACCCCCGCTGGATTGCCACCAGCAAAGCCCAATGACTTGGTGATGACCGATTGGGTGTTTTTGTGCAGGGCAGAACTGCGGTACATCAAATGGCTCGAATTTCTGAGATTCCGGCACTTCGGTGAGGAGTCCTGTGGGTAATATTATTTATGATTGCTCAAAATATTCTCCAACATAGGAAAGGGTATGGGTGATAATAACGGTGAAGTGATCCTTCCTCCGCTCGATGTTGCATTGCTTTGGCACGCTCACATGTAATTCGCTATGTTTCTCACCATCTCTCTGTTTCTAACTTCTTGTCCATAGGCTTAATCCTTTGCGCTACTATGAGGATACATACAGGATCTTCGGGGCTGAAACGAACAACATCGAGTTTCCCTTGATCGAAATGGTACGATTATTAGTTGTCATTCTACCTGTATGACCTCAAACGAAACAAACTTTTCAAAGCATTGTCTTCCTGGCTTGGGTTACAACCCTCCGGAGCACCATCAACAGATGTGGACTTCCCACACTCACGAGCTCGAACCATTTACCCTTTCCGTTCACGACAAAACGTCTCCGATCTACTTTGCGTGCCCTGTCTGTGATCGAGAATCGGCTTTTTATACGTCCGAATACGTGCTGTTCCGAATGCGCGAGGGAAAGCTGACATGCAAGGACGACAGGTGCAATCATACGTTCTCTTGTGACTCTGTTTCCCTGGGACATTTTTTGGCGGACGTCAGCACCTTCGTGCAGCAGCAAACCGGCGTTTTGAAAGGCTCAGCGCTTAGCTTAAGTACTTCCAAGATCGACATCGATGAGGCTCAAAGTCATTTGGATCAAATGTTCCGTGCTGATGTTCCCCACGGACCCACTGGCAGCCTCAGCGTTCACAAGGCTGTGCAAAAAATCATACAATACGATCGATCAAGCCCGAACCCCTGCTGGGACGAATTATTGGAGCTCTTCCAAACTGAGTTGAGGCCCGCTCTTCGGCTTGCAAAGAGAGTAACCCCGCCATCGTTTCCCAATCGATTGGTGAAAGCGTACCGGAACATTCCTTTCAAGAGTTTGAGTTTGGACTTGATTGCGGCTGTTGTTAGGCAGAAGGGTTTCACTGCTAAAATGGCAAGCGGAGTTGTCGACTGGAGTAACGAAGACACATTTTCCAGGGCTACAGTTAGGTACCACAAGGTATGAAGTTAGTCACGAAAATGAATATAGAGTTCAACTTACATGAATGTGTTTCCCTTGACAGTTTCTGATGCTCATGACCAAGCACAAGAGAGAAATGCTTGTGCCAACGCTCGACCTTGACCTGGCATGGCACACGTACGTGAACTAACTGAACCAGTGTTCCCAACATTTTGCTTATTAACTTTTCCAGCCATCAGCTCTTCCCTCGTCGGTACCAGAATTATGGTCTTCAGAACGTTGGTGTGATTATCAATCACGACGACAGTATTGACGACAACTCCCTCTCTTACGGGTACGGAAACACGAGCTCACACTGGAAAGCCGACTTCGGAGAAGAGTATGCCCAAGATCCTCCGAAAACAAGCAACTCGACTGGCGGTAGCTCGGTGCGATTTCCAGCGTACGCATTGTTCGCCTCCTCCAAATCCAACGCGGACAAGAAGAACCGTAAGACCGGTGCAGCAGCCTCAAAGGGTGGGGCTTGCACGTTTTATGTTAGCAGTGCCGGCTTGAAGCAGTTGAGGGAGAGAGGCGAGATGGGACATTACAGCCACCAGGCAACTTGCACTGCATGCGGCACTTACGTGCTATTGA
This sequence comes from Cladochytrium replicatum, assembly GCA_025526935.1. NCBI lineage: Eukaryota > Fungi > Chytridiomycota > Chytridiomycetes > Cladochytriales > Cladochytriaceae > Cladochytrium > Cladochytrium replicatum. The sequence continues at coordinate 77,284 of JAHLKD010000135.1, forward strand.
CTTGTGCTGGTCGTACACAAGACTGGGGACTGCATAGTTTCGGAAGGACCGTTGGTGGTGAACAAGTTGGCGCATGTGGTTCAACAAAGCCCAAAAGCACTGTGATCTGTGGATCTCGAAGCAACGTGGACACATTCGGTCGATCGTTCAACAGTTTGGGAGGCTGCACAGCGACTGCAGGCTGGGGAGGTGGTTGTGGAGGAGGAGGAGGATGTGGTGGTGGTGGTGGAGCGTAATGGTACTTTTCTAGTTGCTTTTCCTCTCGAGTTTCATCCAGTCGCACTAACCTTTCACACCTAAATTGAGTTTGTGCTGTATATTATTCAACGCATTTCTATGGGTAATAATAGTCACATTTATGTTTTGAGTTACAACGAAAAAGATGCTTTCAACCCAACGTCTCTAACCGTCTCCACGACCTCCAATGGTACTTCAAGCTTCTTCACTATGCTTTTCTGGAAAGAAACCAAGTTTGCTCGCACATCGTCAGATACTTTCAATACCGACAGTATATGTGGAACGTTCCTTCCGGGAGTGTGAAGCAATGCATCCGGATTCTCGCAGTGGAACAAAATTAGAACAGTGAGGTGAAGGACGAGGGCTGGATCAGCGACAGACTTGAGCTGAGATCGTAGCTGCGACATTTGTGAGGATCGGAGTCGTTCAGAGATAGCGGTAACATCAGTGTTGTTCGATGGGAATTTTGGGAGTTCCATGCCAGTTGGAAGTAGATAAGATTCCACTGCTTCGCGTAGTTTCGCAAGCGACTGTGGTGGGGGCTCATTAGCTCACGAAAACCAAGCTAAGCACATCGAGAAACGTACGTCCCCTTGAAAGGCGTCTGTGATCAACTCGAAGTGTGAAGTGTTATCCTTCAAACCCTTCAAAAGCTGTTTTATAGGTTCGAACTTTTTGAGGTTGAAAGAATCGATTTGCTCCTTCGCTGGCGCTATCGAAACATATTAAAAGAGTGTCTGGGACCATCGCATGTTTTGTAAACTCACACGAGAAGGGCATTGAACCGTTCTCATAAAGACAAAGGCTGACCCAGATCTCACCGAGGGCCGAAGGAATACGACCTGACAATATGCTTGCGGCTTCGACTGTATGATCTGATACAGCTTCATTGGCGACATTCTCATTGCTTGGGATGAAAATAGCTGTGCGTAGCTTTGCTAATTCACGCTGAACTGGCCCCATTAGCAAGGGAGAAATACTACTTGTAAGTTCTGGAGCTCGAATGTCACACCGCTCCTCTAAAAGCATTGCGAGATGTGAGTTGTCGATGGGCTCTCTAGGAATTGGGTCTCTCAGGAGCTGACGGAGTGATTCATCAATCCACTTCTGATGAACAAAGAACCGCTCGGAGACAAGAATGCAGCCGATCATCCTCTTTTGAATGCGGTTGGCAAGAGTCACGCCATCGTCTGGCCCAAATGGGAGACCGTCCTGGCCACACATGGTTACAACGGGAATCGGAAGAGGGAGGTTTTCACATACTGTTACATCCACCCATCCTTCTGATGTTGCGACCTCCATCAAACTGCCTTCCATCTGTTCCATAAATCGGTCGCTCACAATCACTGTATCAAGCGGAACTGCCTTATTATTTCCCCATCCGGAAACGACTTCCGCAACGGCCGTCAGATTTTTGTCTGATTTTGGTACATGCAGACCGGCAAGTTCCATCCATTTCCGTACATCTACAACCCGTAAATATCCATCGCGAATCCATGCCCCAACCAGTTGTTCCCTTTCAGCCTCGATAAACACGTTTGGAATATAAATTGCATCATCGCTGTGGCCTCCTTGCAGTCTCCCCGTAACGCCACCGTCCGCATGTGATTGCACTACTGTTTCAACGATCGTCCTTACTGCCGAGAGGTCAGATGGAGCGGTCAAGGAAAGGCTGTCGCGCGCCAATGACCGGATTGAAGTTGGAGATTTCAGCGATCTCAGTGTTTCGAGTACTCTTGATTTCAGCTCAGCCCATCGTGATCGAGAGTAGAGATATTTGTCTGTGCCTACTGACACATCAACAGCATCGGCACTTATGAGCTTAGCAATAGATTAGCTATCGATTAAAGCAAAATGAAAGAGAAAAATTACCTTTCTCAGGGAAATGGGAAACCCTGATCTGCGAAGATCAACCACTCCATCGTTCTCTAGCTCCTTTGACAAGGACTTTCCCAAAGTTTGCACATGTTCTCTGATAGAGGAAAGTGAGTTCAGTTTTCACGCATGCCAGAGCCGGAGCTTTTGCCAACCTAGCAAATATGTCCGTCCCAGCAACGATCACAGATTCATTGTTGTTCACCACTGGAGGTTGTAGTAAGTCTAACATGCTGCCTCAGAGTAATTATTTATCTCAGCTTACGTGAGGTCGCTGCTCCGATGTCAACTTGAACAGACTGAGCCAGCGACTTGATGTTTGTATGACCACTGGAGTTCACTGCATCCAGCAGGCTTCGTTCGACGTATTCCAATGATGCGTAGTCTCCATTAGTCATTTCTATGACATCCGACAGCTCTGACGATTTCATCAGCAATGCCATGAATGCTGGCACGTCCAATTCATTGCACACATTGCGAGACTCGGTGGAAAGCATGGCTTGTGTGGCGCACACAGATTGTCTTTGTTTAAGTTAACGATTCAGACAGTCCAAAAAAAGTGACAAAGCTAGCTGTAAAAAAGTATCTAGGAGCAAACAAAAGTCTAAGAACGTTCAAAACACATTGATACATCGTTGCTGAGACAGACAGTTGAAAAGAGTGTCCAGAAACTTCACTAAAACTGACAAATCCGAGGACATACCAAGAAACGGCAGACTAGTTTAACATATGCACTACCGCATCGTAAGATTTTACTGCCTCAGTAAGTCCAATTCCGCATCACTAGGGAGGGAACAAAAATTATACCCTTGCGCGACAGGGTCCTCTAGAACAAACACAACGACACACTAAGAGTTTCAGGCCGAGTCAGGGGGTAGAACCGTAATCCTCGAATGCTCAATTTCCAATTCATCTACCAGTATGGTGTACACCGCACCCTCGAACGCCGCCGGTCCGCACACAATAATTTGAGCCGGAGCGTCGTTCTCCCATCCCGTTGGTGTCTCCGAATCGACAGACCGCACAATCGCGCCGATGACGCCCGAGTTGATCTTTGTCCCGCGGACAACGCTCCTGTCGTACGGGAACTGCGCTGGTTGTTCCTTGGATGCTTCGGGCGACGAGACGACGTGCACGACGCTGAAGGTCATGTTGGGCGCTGATGTCGCGAGCGCGGCGCCGCGGATAATGTCTTCGCCGAAAATAGAGCTTTCTTCGTTGACACAGTTGATGAGGGCGAAGCGCGTGCCGGTGACCTCGCGGATACCGCTGAGGGGGACCAAGGCGCCGAGAGGGAAGTAGCCGGTTGCGCGGGTGCGCAGGTTGTGGCCGTAGCACCAGCCGTCGTTGGTGTGCGAGGCGACGAGGACGCTGTCGCCTGGTTCCAGGGAGGGTTGGTCACGGCTGGTTGGAGTGGTCGGGAGGTAGGCGTAGAGGATGGCCGGGGCGGGGAGGAAGTGGTGCCGGAGGATCTGGAGGTAGGGGGCAAGCCCGGACCCGGCGGAGATGAAGATCAGGCGTGTCCAGCGGTCGTAGTGCGCCGTGGGGCTCGGAGGGGTAGAGATGGGGCACGAGGTGCGTGGGGTGAGACCGGCGAGAATGCGGAGGTGGTCGGGGGAGAGCATGTGCAGGGATGGGTTGAACGGCGCCCCCATATAGGCTGGGACGGGAGGGAGGGGTTGACTGGCCGGTCTGGCCAGACTCACACTCTGGGGGTTGAGCGGCTTTCCGTAAGGTCCGCGAACCTTGAACTGTTTCACTCCGATAAGAACTCGGTCGGACTTGGTGAACATCGGTGTGAGTTTGCCGCCAGGTCGGACCTTGATCATCACCTCGAAAGAGCGAAGGTTTCCGGAGATTGGAGTGTAGTACCGAGAAATGTACTCGGGTTTCTTTTCGCCGCCTCCACTGCTCGTTTCAACGCCGACCTGTATCTCAACGCACTGACCGGCTGAAAAGTCGTCCTCCGGTTCGTTGTCGCGACGACTAGTGTATGGGTACAACAAAGCAAATCGACACAGGTATACCGGCGTGGTTGACTTTCCGTTCTTCGATGTCAAAAGCTCTTTACGCACTAACGCGTAGCGTCTGTACTCTGACGGGTCGAAGGGAGCAAGTCGATCCTCTCCACCTTGCAACGGGTTCAGCGGTCGTCCGTCCGCCTGGACGATCTCGCCAACCATCAGCGATGTGATCTTCTTAAACGCCGTCTTGCCATGCTGGTGGGTTCGGCGCGACTTTTGGAGAGCTTTCCATTCCTCGTTTGTCAAGAACGTTTCTTTCAAAGTCGCGATATGCTTGTACGCATCATCGTTTGGAGACAGCTCCTTGATGGTTCCTCGGACAGGTGTCTTCTCGTTAGTTTGTGCATCGACACCGGCATCGTTGACAAGCTTGTCGATCCAAGCGCGGTCGGGACGGAACTCGCCGTACCCAGCAGATGACGCAGGAAGTGCTACTCCACCGTTATCTTCTTTCGCAGTGAATGCGCCGGCGTCAAAAGTCGTCAGTTCGTTGAAGAAATCGTTAGTGACATCGGTTCCCATCACTGTGTACAAAATAGCTCTTCCACCGGGGTGAGAAGGAACCCAGCTGCTGATGTCTACAAAATGAAGAAATAGCTCAGATCAGTAAAACAAAAACAACTGAAGGGGCTTGCGATTGCTCACCGTAAACGTATCGACCTGCACCAACGATGAGCTGTTCACCAGCCTTTATAGCGTCGTCCAGCTGCTTCCATGTAAACCTCCTCCTCGAAACCATACCCGCCTGCTCCTCGTTCTGCGGGACCATCACAAGCGCTGCGGCCTTCGGAACCGCAACAAGGCCATTCTGTTCACCGTATCGCGATGGTACACCATTGCCAAAGTTGCCCTGCTCAGAGTATCCCGGCAACGTGTTGCCACGCGTCGGCTCGCGCATTGCGACGTTATTGGCAATCATCCCCGGCATGGGCTGCGCGATTCCCGAGCCGTTACTTCCATAGGGCGATCCTTCGTCCGTGTGGATATCGTTGGGCAGAGAATCGAACAGCCCCTTGTTGCTCTTGCTCTTGCTTTTTCCTACAAATTTGGCAAAGCGGACTGAGTGGAAGATGATGATCTCGGTCACGACGTATAGGATCACCATGATCCCGACGATCGTGACCCAGGAGACCCAGAATCCGTAGTAGGTGGACGTGAAGGACTCGCCGTCGGTGTCATCAGGGAAGCCAAAGGGGAGGTACTGGGTAATACCGAGGATGGTGTTTGCGAGTGAGATCGGGATGACAAAGTAGCCTGCGTAGGTGTGGATGGTCTTGAGGACCGAGCGAACCTCGTACTTGATCTTCATGATCTGTTTTAACAAAAAGTATGTAAAGACAAATTAAAAATTTGAGGATGTAGATGGCGCTCACAAATTTGAAGAGAAGACCGAAAAGAGCTTGAAGAATAACGAGCGAGATCAGCACATAACCGATCGATGCGTGAGCGACGATGACAGGGTTGAGCTGAGGAGTGTGCTGAGACAACACAACACCAAGTGCCGCGAGCGCAACAACCAAACCTGACGCCTGAATTCCAATGTGCGACCAAGTCGCTTTCTGGAGTCCAACTTTTTCATTGTTGGTCATGTACCGCTTCATCCAAATACCCAGCGGGAACAGAAACAGGAACGCAAACATCATGAGTGCACCGTGGATCATGCGCACAGTTGTGAGACCGACGGTGCCACTGGAGAGGACGGTGCCGGATTTGAAATCGTATACGAGCTTGTTGCGGTTGTTGGAGGAGTGGTAAGAGAGCGAGTTGAGAGAGGTTGGGTGGAATGACCACATGATGGACTGCTCGGTCGCGTTGATCGTGCGGCGACCTGCAACCACGAGTGGACGGGTGAAGGTGAAGAAAATGTGACCGTCCTTGGTGACGTTGGCAACTACGTTCTTGAAGGCTGGAGTTGTTTTGCGTGCCGATGGAGCTTGGTAAGGGTTTGTCAGTTGGTACTCTTGAACATCAGGCTTGACCAACGCATTGCCTGAACCCATTGCGATGATGATATCCGCACTCGTATCGGTCATTCCAGTTCCGAACCCAATTCCGCAAAATCCATTGAGCCCATTGCAGGTAACCTCGATGGTAATCTCCGACGACGAGCTCATTCTGCCAACAGCGAAATAGTTTTCATTGCTGACCATAACAAAAGGTTGGTTCACGATATCGAGTGTGTTGCTAGTTGGGGCGTTTACCCACACTGACATGGGTACGAGCTTGTTGACCGCACTCACACTCATTCCGGTTTCAGCGGCAATATGGGTGACTGCAACATCACGGAAAGTACGGTTTCCAACATCCCACAACATTTTCTGCGAGAGAACGCCGGGTCTTTCATACCAGAAACTGTCTCCATTACGCAGGCGGATATATTGCTCGAGGATGGATGCGGCAAAGAGTGGTCCGACGTGTGAGTCGCTTCGATTCTCTGCAAGACCACCAATAATTGCATCGACCTGGTCGACATTTTTGTACACGGCAGCGAGATTTCTGTTGATCGTAGCATTCTCCGCAAAGTTGAAAGTTGTTGGTTTGTTGAAGCCGAAAATTTCCAAGCATTTGGTGTAGCTATTTCAAAGTGTGAGAGATATGGAACAGAAAAAGGGGTCTCCGAGTAAACGAACCCAGGAAGTCCAAAATCACGAGCACGATCGATGTCGTTGGCAAACAAGTCGATGGGATTGCCGTTGAACAAAAAGTTCCTCATGTCGTTGACGACGTACACGTCAGGTTCTTGCTGAGTAGTGGTGAACATTCCTGGCAGTTTATGAGTTAAAATCTCGAGTTGCAAACGATACGGCGATGCTTACCCATCAAGAAAGGACTAATTCCGTTGTTCCGAACGTATTGAGTGTCGAACATGGCAGCTCCAATCGACAGGTTTGCCCCTGGGATGTTTGCGGACGGGATAGCCTTTTGTGAGACGTACGATCCGATTTCTGAGTGTCCGTAACGGAAAGATACGGTTGAGAAAAAACCATCCACAGTAGGATTCACAGACGGATCGAAGTCCGTGTAAACCGGCAGACCCTTGTTAATAATGACAGGGAGATCTGAAACAATTAATGCAAGTTGGTATGCGTGGAGTGACCTATCGCACTTACATTCGAAGACTGTGATTTTCTGAACGAGTGCGATAACCCAGGTGCGTGCCAACTCAAATACGTCCGAGTCGGACATGTCCGAGTTCTGGCTCTTGATTTCGTCGGCTTTGCGGTTATGTTCCCTCATGAACATGATGTGAAGGGTCTGCGTGAAACAGGCAGATCAATATCAAGCGGTAACCACCATTCCCACGAGTTCTGCTCACTGCCCTTTACATGAACATCCCCATTTTTTAATTTCACACAAAACTAAACGAACACTCCCCTATTCTCTATCCGATCTCGCCCATAAGTCCTTTTCTCATCTCACCTGGCTGTTAGGGGAGGTGTTTCCGGCGTATCGGCCCAAATCAAACATGGGTCTGTTGGGCAGGTTCTGAGGAACGGAAAAGTATTTGCCAGCACCAGCGGGGTCGGTGACGACAGGGAAACCAGCCGAGCGACCATTCGACAGTTTCAGGTCTGGCATGATGAATTTGTAACCGGTGACTCTGTCCGAGCCCGGTTTCGTTATTCCGTAAATGTGCGAAGCATCTAGGAACGAAGTCGCAACATTAGTGGGGTAGCGACGAAGGACTTGGACAGTTGTGCCGTTGGGAAGTTGAACCGATGCAAGAGGCGAAGACTGCGGGTATGTTGTAGAGTCGACGGGGTAGAAAGGAATAGAGCCATTGTTTGAGACGACCGTATCGTTGGAGGGAATTGCGATGAAGGGGGGGACAACGGAGGGTTCCTTTTTCTCAACAGTAATGTGTGTCAAGTCTGGGAAAGGATGACATGGAGGGAGTGAGATTAAGAAAAAATACTCGAAAGGAAGCCTTAGGACCTTGAGCAATAAACTCTCCCCAGTACGTAGTCAAGTCAGAGAGAGCACGTTTCGAAAGGATCCATTCTTTCGGTTCAGGTGCGCCAGGTGCTTTCGCGACGGTGTTTGAGACCAATCGGGCGGACGGGAGGTCTGGCAGTGCAGCGAGGGGGGAATAAGCGGCGGTGGTGGAAAACTGAAAGTAGGCAAAAGATTGACCGGTGGAGCCCCAGGTTGGGTTGTTTGGGTTGACGCCCTTGCCGTCGTAGGGACGCACAGCGGCGAGAGCGGAGGCAGCGAGCGAGAGCAGCGCAACCAGCGACGTCGCCGGGTGCAACAGCATTATTTTTTGATGTGATCTCGACCACGCAAGAGAGAACAATTTGCAGATGAAAAGAATGGTTGGAGAAGAATTAGAGGCTTAGTGTTTTGGATTGCAGTATAGGGTTGATAATGGGGTTGTAGAAGTGTTGTTAGAGGCTTAGTGTTTTGGATTGCTGAGAGGCTTCTGCTGAGCACATGGAACAACAAAATCCCTGAAGAGTGTATTCTCTTTTCAGCCGCTTCGTTCATTTGCATGATTTTTCGTCAAGGTGACTGTAGAGCTGTGCAAAGAATAATTTCTAATCAATCCTCTCCAGCCGACTCGCATCCACGTCAGAATCACAGATTTACAATACGATGGAAGTCGGCAAATTTGATAAATATGGAGGAGGTCGGTGGTTCCCATCACACAATCATCACGTTGAGTAGCGCTTCCCCACCGTTTCTAGACAATTGCAAAAAGCCCTTTCATTTGTAATTTATCGTCACGGCACTGTTTACCAGACCACGTCCTTTCGTATGCAGCTTATGTCAGTTCGAACTCCAACGTGCCTGCGTTCTGTCCTTTTCACTTTGTTGCAGACTGAAAGTGAACGATCAAGCACCAAAAGACAAGAGACAAAGCCTAAAATTTGTTGAGCACATTTTTTGTGTCAAAAGTTTGCACTAAAATTTTCTGGATGAGTTGGGCAAGGCGTTCACCGAATGTACAGTCGGAACGACGATTCCACTGGGATTCTGACCATGAACAACCCCTATTAGAAGTTTGGCCATGCAAAGTGCGATTTCACGGATATGAAAAGGGCCGAAAAAATTGCATAAACTCACGGAAATTATGGGGCGGATGATCACCCCGGGCCTCTCATTTAAAAATCTGTCACTTTGCCGCGTTCAACCACATTGATTCACAATGAAGTTCTCTTTCGTGTTACTTCTCGCTGCTGCGCTCACTGCTCCCCTCTCTGGGGCCGCACCGCTCGACCCTTCCGTCGCTCTGGAAAGACGACAGGGCACCCAAGGTGGAAGGCAGGCTCAACCACCCACTAATGGCAACGGGGGCACGCAAGGTGGAAGGTTCGCTGTACCAGTGAACCCGCACTCCGTTGAACGTCGACAGGGAACGCAAGGTGGACGACAGGCTCAACCACCTACTAACGGCAATGGTGGCACGCAGGGTGGAAGGGTGGCTCAACCAGTCAACCCGCACTCGCTTGAGCGTCGCCAGGGAACCCAGGGTGGAAGGCAGGCTCAACCACCCACAAATGGCAACGGAGGCACCCAGGGTGGACGGCTCGCTGTACCGGTGAACCCGCACTCCGTTGAACGTCGACAGGGTACGCAAGGTGGACGACAGGCTCAACCACCTACTACCGGCAACGGAGGCACGCAGGGTGGAAGGTTGGCTCAGCCAGTCAACCCGCATTCGCTTGAACGTCGCCAGGGAACCCAGGGTGGAAGGCAGGCTCAACCACCCACAAATGGCAACGGTGGCACCCAGGGTGGCAGGCAGGCTCAACCGGTGAACCCGCACTCACTTGAACGTCGCCAGGGAACCCAGGGTGGAAGGCAGGCTCATCCACCAACTAGCGGCAATGGGGGGACGCAGGGTGGAAGACAGGCTCAACCGTGAGTAGATACACCGTCATGAACACACTAAAGGTTGGAAGCCGAATTTGGATTCATGTCAATGCTGCAACAACTTTCGATAAACTTTTTTTTTGCATTCTTAAACCAACAATTAAATGAAAAGTCCACGAACCGCATGTGCAAATTTGATGCTTATTACTCGCAGAAACGGTTAGCGATTGAATGAAGAGCAAGGTGACCTACTTCTTCATTGCCCAGGGCTAGTAGGGTCGAGTACTGTATGGTAGTGTAGCAGAATATTTCGTTTGGCCGGTGATCTGGCTGAAATGCTCCACCACAAATCTTATGCTGCTCATCCGAGAAGACTGTGTTCAGGACGGACGCATTGATTCAGAAAATATCCAATTGGATCTGCTCTCAGTCTAACTGAGGACAATGAGTCGGTGTGTTCAACTGGAACCAAGTGCCGTCGTAACTCCATATCAGGTTTGATTGGTTGAATTACGTCATGGCCAATCAATTGTGAGATACCACCGCACGAGCTAGCCTTTCTGTCCAAGCTGTTTCGGCTGCGTGCGGATGAGACGTGAGGCCGAGCGGAGCGAGAAAGTCAGGCGGAGCTTACAAAGAAACGTCAGTTACTTAAATACAGCAAGAGAATAAAAATCACTCCGACATTTTTAATTCTTATCGTTTTAACAACTATTTCAAGCACACCGAAAGAAAAAATGAAATGCAGGGCCAAGAATGCAATTGAAATGTCAACCGCACAGCTCAAAAGTCTAACACACCAAGGCACAACATAATCACAGATAACAACCACAGTCCCGAGATCTTGATCGCAGAAGTTGCGGCGCTCGATGTGGAAGTCGCCTTGACTGTGCTGGTCGCCGTGCTCGCCAGCGTCGTTGTCCCAGTCGGCTTCTGTCCGATCACACGGACGGTACCGTTTGACTGCAACTTGAGAATCTCGTCTCCTTCAACGTCGACACGCAGATCGGCGCACTGGAAAAGGTCCACCGTGGGACTAAAATGGCACACGGTCTGTAACGTCACGTTGGCGTTGAGCTTGATGAGGTCGAAAGGAAGCGCGGAGTAGTTGAGGGGGATCTCGTATTTGGTTCCCCTTGTCGCATTGAGTTTCTGGCCGAGCTTGTAGGGGAAGACTGTGAGGTTTTCACCGAAACCGAGAAAGATCTCGACGTTGCCGTCCCAGTAGAGCTGGACGTCGATGGTTCCGTCTGAAAGATGCATGATTAGAAACAAAAGTTGTCAGTGACGTTGGCTGTGCTTACTCAGCGAGGAGAGAGACACTCGGTTCGCTTGGGTGGAGTTGAATCCGCCGCAAGGTCCGTACTTTTGCTGGTTGCCATCAAGGCCCCTAGGAACAGGCCTCGTCAGTTCATAGAAGGCATTGGCGCTGCCTACAAAGAGAGCAAGAGCGAAAAGGGGAAAGATGCTGAGCTGTGAAGGTTTCATATGAGGCAAAAGCGTTTTGGGGAGAAGTCACAGAAGACACTCCACAGCAAAAGGTCTGCTTTATAGTGAAGTGGGTGTGGCAGGACAGTGCGAAAATCGCGCATCCGCGTTCAAAAATTTAACCTGAGCGATTGAATATCACCGCCACATGAGTCGATTTAATTTGGTACAATATTCTCGGGATCGATTGGCTAACTTGCTCTCACAATCAGATGGTTTAATTCAAAATCTTATTTTCAAATCAATTAGTATGAAGAAAGGCAATAGCTCACCAGGATCGTCATTACTTCATTACTTCGGGACAAAGGGGTGGCGGTGTACGAAAATGCAAAAATCGCGCACCTGTAGCCGCCTAACCAACCACAAAATTATATTGATAAGCCCCTCGCTTGTTGTTCCGGCACTTCAACATCCAAAAGCTGCGTATGCAACATTCATCCGGGTACAGAATTGGAACATGACTCTTAAGCCTTTTAAAGAGGTGTAGTAACGAATGACCTCACAACAACCAAAGCTCAGTCAATGGTTACAAAGTTGAATGCGCGGCAATGGCAAGGTATCGCGCAGCTGTGTTCCTCCATGTGGCGTTTTTGATGGTTTATAAAGCTACCCGGTGACAAAGGGATAAACCCAGGTCCACTTCCATCAAGAAATACTCCATAGTTGCACACACGCCTGACCAAGAACGAGACCCAGCCCCTAGGCGAAAGCTCCCCTGGAGTTGCACGCGTCGCCGCGATCTCCGCAAACACGAGCGTACCCTTCCGAATCCTACTCTTCGTCGGCGTGTTTCTCATGTCGCCGGTGTCCTTCCTCGACGGCACGGTCCGCTTGACGTTCCAAGCCTCTGCAGCGTCGTGATTCAGCCTGCACTCGATCCGACGACTGTGAACATTGCGCAGAGCGTTGTTGCGGCGGCGATGTTGCCTAAGACGGCGATCATCGCGGATGTGTATTTGGACGACTAGAGTTGGTGGTTGCGTCTGTAGTGTTTTAGGCAGTTGGAACGGCCGTGGAGGCGACGTCGACGAATGTGGAGTCGTATGCGACCGGTGAGGTTTTGTATTCTGTGAGACTGGATGTGTTGATGGGAACATTGTTCAAGTCTGACAACTTTGTATGCAGATTGGTTGCTTTTGACCCTTCGGCGGCCCGTCCTTGTGGCAGACGTCACTTCGGTTCGGAGCAGGATCATTTTTTCATAATTATGATGTGGATAAGCGGACTTCTAGCGGAAAAGGTTCTCGAAACGTGAGTTGAGCAACGATCATAAGATATTGTTTGTCTGACAGTTGCTGGTGGTAGCTCCACGTGGCAATTCGGTGTGGGAGTTCGAACAATCGTGTATCCAGTAGCCGCAGTTTCATTGATCGTCTAACTAGGTTGCTCTTCGGCAAGCCAAATTCAAGGGTGGTGCTCTGGGAGCCTTCAAGTCACCGAAGAAGCTTCTGGGGTCGAAGCAGCTGGCTACGCAGCTTTTCTGGCTTCTCGATGTGGTCGGACCGGTGTGAAGGTAGTGATGTCTGAGCCGTAAAACATCATGTGGACTCGCGCAAGCACCACTCAAAATCGACGATCACCGACGGCTTACGGAGACAGCATCCAGGTAAATGGTAGCAATGTTTCAATTTTGTTTTCTTCCTTCAAGGGTCTTTCTTCTTTCTATGTTGCTTACCCAGTGTTCTGTACTAGTATTGCTTGTATTTCCTCGCAGCTTTCTTTTCTTGTTCCCTCTCTTTCCTCTATTTTCCAATACATCTCGACTGCAAGGCAATACCTGTGCCGGAATAGACGAAGGTCTTAGCGATCGTATCGCTTCGTACCTCTCCAGTGAAGCAAGGGACTTTGCAATTCGAGGCATCGAAGCGTTGTTGGTTAAGCTGCAACAACCGAAACGGATTTCAACGACACAGTAGGCCCAACTCCTCTGTCGTCGGCACCAGGACCGGGCATCGTGGTCAGCGAACGGCTCTAAACGGGCTATTCGATACTTATTCGTCTATCCCAAGAGCTGCTATCACACTAGTTCTCATGATTGGGCTGTTTAGAATCGTTTTTAACTCTTATCACGATGGCGAGCGTTGGAGAGTTGGACATCGCCATCCATCCTCGTGCCTCTTATTCTGGGCGTTCTGTGCATTCCAGCTTTCGTGCAGGGTTGGAAACTCGCACCAAAAATCCTATCGTTCCGTTTCCTCTCTTAACTGATCGCGGAGTGTGGGCAGCCTTGGTATCAGCATCTTTTTCAACTGCACGTATTCGATACACGGAAACGTTTATATACGGTTCTGGTGGTTGCTTTTGATTTCTCGGTGGATGCAGCAACGATCAAATTTCAGTATTACCAACGTTGGTGTCGGGATTGTGACGTCGTCCAGCGGACGCAGCCAGTGCGGATACACCAAAGTGCAGCGATTGCTCTCCCCCAAGAAACAGCAAGATACAGTATAGTAGAAATACAGTGCACAGTACAGTATTTCCAGTAAGCACAGTTGTAACAGCAACGTCGAAAACCTGCTCCTCCCCCCACGTGCCAACGCGTCCCATCCACGTGTGACGTGTCATGAATCCCCACCAAGCCCACATCCAACATATTCCCACGCTGCAATCCACCACCTACCTCCCCTCCTCCGCCCGTCCGTCCAGATCCATAAAATGTCGCTCCCCCGTCGGCTCTCTCAAAAAGCAATGTCACCAATATCGCAAGCACAATCTCCGTCCTCGACGCCGCTACTGAACGATGATATGAACAACAGTCAACAGCAGGACTCGGCGATGCTGGTTATCATCATTACTGTCGTGGTCGTCGCTGTGTTCGCTCTTGTTATCACTGCAATCATCATCCTATGGCTCCGCAGGACTGAGAAATCCTTCTTCTCCAACACTTCGCCTCTCGCCGAAACTCGAAAACGATCTTGGCTCTCTTACCCCTCATGCCCGCCATTACGGTGGCCAACATTCAGAAAAAAACAACCGACAGATCCTGCCGCTGCGGCTGCGGCTCTCGCCCAACGATTTACCGAACTCGAGGTCGTCACCACTCATTCGCCCACTCCTCCGCCGCCCGTTCCTTCAGTTGCCCATCCGCACCGCCCAACTCACTCGAGAAGCACTTCGGGATCCGGATCAGGCTCAAGATCCACTTTTGACCTCATAGCTTACCTCATGCCTCCTAATCCTCCGCAGACCACACTTGTTAGCAATCATGCTCCAAATTCGCAACCGCACATGCAGGAGCAAAGAAATCACGGAAGAAACGCTTCCGGATCGAAATCGACCGTTGATTTTGCCGCCTATCTTGGTGTAGGGAATTTTACAACGACTCGAACAAATAATAAGCCACATACAAGAGCCGTTGTGTCCATCGATTCGATGGTGAGAACCTACACTGAGCCAGAAACTGAACCCTCTGGTCCTTCTGCACCGCCAGACTCGACGCTTCGTCGCCCTTCCGTTCACTCGAGCACACCGGCCGTCAGCTCACTCAATCCGTCGTCATACCACGAACCGTCAAGATGGCTTTCCCCGCCTGAATCCCTCGCTGCAGACTCATCCATGGCCTCGTGGACTACCGCAGCGCAGACTTACCCATCTTTGCACCGTCTCTCTTCACATCCGCCCTCTCTCTCCCGTATTTCCTCAAACGACCATTCGGAACCGTCAAGCACGCTGCGCAGAAACGCAAACGCTGGAACGTTTGCATCGTCGAGAGTCGCGTCGTTCGAGAGTGGAACCGGACAATTTTTTGGAAGGGGGCCGTCGTTCGAGAGTGTGAGGAGCCATTCATCGTCTTGGTCGATCGGTAGGGATCAACGCGGGATGAGAAGGCCGGGGACTCCAGCGCCTTCATCAGTGTCTCCCGGAAGGCGATCTGGTGGTGGGGTGGCAAGTGCGTCGCGAAGTCCGCACAGGCCGAAACTAAGGCGTATGCCGGCGTTCTCATTCCTCAGACGACGAGAATCTCCTGACGTGGACGTCAGCGATTCTTCTGCTGTCGATCCGGGGCTCGTGCATGCGCTCGACGCAGTTTTTGCTGAAAACTTGCAGCGACTCGAGAGCGACAGACCCCTTATATTTGATTCGTTTGTTGGACAGACAACCGTCGCGGAAGACAAACGACTGGGACACGTGCGCAACAATAACGGAAGCGATAGCAGCAGCATTGCGAGGCTGGATGAGATGTGCGAGCGCATCTTGAAAGCCGACGCGAATGTGATCAACTCAAGAGGAACCCCGGGGTGGTGATTTCTTTGGCCATCCTTCCTTCTCAACCAAACATCAACCAAACCCTCATCACTGTGCTAACAGATTATGTACCAAGCTTATTTTTTGCTCTACACTTTTTAGGTCGGATTTTTCTTCTTTCACCGTTGCTTTGCGCTATTGTGGTCGGTCATGCAAAACTTTGCTTGTTCTTTATTAGTCTTGTTTTTTAGTTGTAGCTGTTTAGAATTTCCGAGGGCAGGCTCCTCCTTTTACTTATGGTGTGGCATCGTGAAGAACAAAACCCTCATCCCTTAATAAGAAACAGCACTCCGTGAGTGCACCAACTAAATATCCGACCTATTCACGAACGCAGATCTGCAGAGTCTGTGAGCTAAGTATAACCAGCCCGCAGATGCCTCAGTTTGCGAGTAATAACAACACTGTGTGGCGTTAACATGGCCTTTCTACCCGAATGTTTCAGAGTCTTTAATATCCGCAAGTGAATGTCGCTCGTTCTGGTAGTCGCGGCTAACTCGAGTTACGGGATCGGCCTTGCCGGAAGGCTGCCGTGGAGACTTTCCACCGACATGCTGCACTTTGCAAGAGTAACCACCCATCTCAACTGCAATTCGAAACCATACGCTCTGATCACACCCCCCTCCGCTCCACCGTGCCCAAAAAATGCGGTCGTCATGGGGAGAACCACCTGGCAATCCATTCCGATCCGATTTAGGCCCTTGCCGGATCGCACCAATATCGTGCTGTCTCGAAACTCTGCCTTTGCCGCGTATGTTATCAAAAAATACACCATTTTCACTAAAACTAATCCTCACAAAAATCACTCCAGCAATCTCGCTTTAGAAAACCCAGATGTCTTAGTCGCTCCTTCTCTCGACGCAGTGCTCTCTTCTCTCGCTTCCCACTCCCCACAACCGTCGTTTGTGTTTGTGATCGGTGGTGCTCAACTGTACTCTGAAGCGCTGTCGCATCCGTCCGCTTCTCACATCCTGCTAACTCACATAACTTCCGAAACGAAGCCGTGCGATACGTTCATTCCGAACCTCGATAGTGATCCGAGCGTAACGTCTCTGTGGAGACCCGCCACCAACGACGAGCTGCACGACTTTCTCGGTGATCATGTCCCCGTCGACACGCAGACGGAACGGGGACTCGATTTTCGGTTTAGGCTCTTTGTCAGGAAGGAGCAGTTGTAGAGTTATAGTATGATGTGTTATATTACCGTGGTGAAATCCGACAGAATACGATGCGCCAGATGTTGTTTTTGATTCAGATATATCCTCTGAAATCAACTGAATATCTGACCTCCGACAATACTCGGATATGAGGAGGAGACGTCCCGATTCTGACAGACTTTCCCAATCTGGCGTGCTTGTTAGATCCGAACCTATCGTCTGACATACTTGCCGAAGTGAATAGATCGCCATCTTCGAAATAGTTGGGAGAATGGAGAGTATTGCGCAAGGTGGAGGAGATTGTTCATTACAGAATGGCACAAGACAAAAGGTGTCGTCCGATTGTAGCAAAGAAACACCATACCATCCTAACAGTTATTCCAAGCCGGAATGTTAATAACATTCGGACGGACCGTCCGACGCGTTTTTATTGTGCGCGGACGGACCGTCCAACCCTAACAGTTATTCCAAGCCGGAATGTTAATAACATTCGGACGGACCGTCCGACGCGAATTTATTAAATGCGGACGGACCGTCCACCTCGAATTTATTAGCCACGGACGGACCGTCCAACGCGTTTTTATTAGGCGCGGACGGACCGTCCAACCCATTTTTATTAACCATGGACGGACCTTCCAGATGCAATTTATTCGGCTTCAACTGTAATTCATGCTACCTCAATCTCTCTTGTAGCTGGTTTTTCACTAAGTCTTTTCATTTCATGGGCCGAGCGATGATGCTGTTGGGCGAGAGTCCTTTGATTTCGTGGGCAAGAGCATGCTACTGGAGTAGAGAACTGATTCTTTGTGTTTGATTGTCCAAAATCTCCACCAACCTTACACCGCGATAACAAGCTTCTCAGCCACAACGGGAGATATCCTTGTCAGGAAGCCAGAGGCAAGGCCAGACCACAGGGTCTTGCTGCTATAGATAGTGGATCCCACCTCCCTCTCCGTGTCCATACCACAGCTTCTCGAGGGTATTTCCAAACAGCGAAGTCCAGAAAGTGGCATCCATGATCTGAGAAAGTTTCGGACAGCAGAGTAACATCTTCTTGAAGCTGAAAAAGACCACGGCAAATTCGAGCAAGCTGTTAAAAACCAAGGGCTTCTCCTGGCAGCGGTAGGGCGTGTTTAGCTGTACTTTAGCTAGCACAACAGCTCCAGGTTCCGTCTCTTGGCCCAGTTGAATATGGGGTGATGATAAAGCAAATTCCCTTGTTGCACACAAGCACTCTGTGGCTAATACAAATCAAGGCTGGGATTGCTAACCAGGAAGACTGTGGTGTGTGAGTGTTTGGTTTGTTCCACTGTCTCCTTTATTTATACCTGTGGTGTGTGAGTGTTTGGTTTGTTCCACTGTCTCCTTTATTTATACCTGTGGTGTGTGAGTGTTTGGTTTGTTCCACTGTCTCAAGGAACCAGCCACCCTCACACCGCAATAAATATTCCCACACAGAAGAATATTCAACAATAACAATAAAGAAAATAAACAGCATGACTGCCCAAAACATAAATCGAGCAATAGCATAAAAACTTCTCAAGCCCAAGAGAAAAAGCCTATTGCACAAAACAATGGGTAAGCCCTCCAAGGGTACACAGAATTTAACAGGTGCCCCCTCGAAGATGAGCTTTTGGGTCACCAAAGCTCATGTCATCAGATAAACTCAAAAAAGAATGAAAACACCTGCACGCTCCTTGTACTCTGCAACAGTGTCAGCTGAATGTTCTTCCAGTTCGTCAGCAGGTTCCCAGGAGTCATCAGAGGGCGGATAGCCTAACCAACGCACACGAAACTGGAGTTTCCCGCGATGTTTCCGGTGAGCCACTATTCGTTCGACTTCATACCATTCACCATCTTCTTCGAGCTCCGGTTCTGGCCTATCTCGACCTTGCTGCCGGGGAGCAGGAGGTTCATGCTTCTTCAACATTGAAACATGAAACCAAGGATTGACACGAGAAAACTTTTTGGGAAGTGCAAGACGGTAGGTGTCATACTTGCCCACTTCCTCAACGACAAATGGACCAACCCAAGATTCCGATAGTTTCCGTTGATAGAACTTCATATGCTTGGTGGTGAGCATAACATCGTCTCCAACTTTGAATATTGGAATTGGCCTCTTAGTGTCCTGAGCTCTTTTATAATACTCCTGATATTCTGAATAAAGTGTAGTGCACTGGATTTGCAATTCCCTCAATCGATCGACTAGTCTTTCTGCATCAGCTGACCGTAGGGCACGATGTTCTGACGAATCGATAAGGGCTCCTGGACCAGTGGGATTATATCCCAAATCCTGTTCAAATCTGGTAACTCCCAAAGGTTCATTACTGGCTCGAACTTGTGAATTGATTGCGAACTCAACCATCGGAAGGTAACGCTCCCATGCTAACCCACAGTCATCCCCATCGTACACTGCATCAGCTAATTTGGATAGAACTGCAACTGCCAATTTCACTGTGCTCTCTGCATATGGATTAGCCTGTGGATGATGAGCTGTACTAGAATGCTGCTCGATTCCCAATCGCTTCAGGACTGTCTGCGTCATCCCACTAACAAAGGCAGATCCTCTATCTGATGTGAATCTCTCTGGTAAACCATGGAGTGGATAATATCTCTCGTATATCAAATTGCCAACTTCTTCGGATGTTGGGTTGATGTTACACTTGTAGAGATGACATCGTGAAGAGAAGCAGCAGACTACAACAAGAATGCCAATCAATGGATGACAACCACAGAATGGACCTGCATTGTCTAAAGATGAATGAGCCCAACGACCAGTTATGGCTGCAATATTTCGGAGGAAAGTTGAATGAGGGGGTGCTCGGGCATGATCTTGACACACCTGGCAACCTTTGACCCATCTCCTGATCTTATGCAGCATCTTTGGAAACCAGAAGACTGTAGCTAATGCAGCAAACATTTTTTCAGCAGAAAAATGACCACCTCTTTCATGTCTATCCTGGAGGATAGTTGCTTCGGCAACCTCAGTTGGTACAAATACCTTCCAACCTCCAGCATTATGATACAGAATATTATCTATAAATTCCCAAGAGGTGGCAAAGACTCGCTCTTGCTCACTGCACTGCTTCAAATCTCCATTATTTTTTTCTATAATTGCTAGATAACGCTGTGCTGGTTCATATTGAGTTTTTTGCAGTTCATTCTGTAACAATTCTATCAGGGTATGGGGTCCTACAGTTCCCACACTCGTCTGATAAGTCTCCCGCTTGGAGTTTTGACTGCAATGCAGCATCCAACTAGATACAGCAATGGAACCATCCATTGCATACAAAGCTGAACGTGTTACTGACCAAGAGTCCTCAGTACGAGGCAACCGTGACAAAGCATCTGGAACAACATGCAGGTAGCCTGGCCTATGCACAATTACAGCGCGATCTGCGTATTCCATAAATTTCAAACACATTCGTGCATATTTTCTGTTGGAACCTTGGTAATTCTTCAACCACAGCAAAGCTTCATGATCTACAACAATTGAGAAAGGGAAATCCCCATATAGGAAGCCGGCTCTTTCAGCACTTTCCAGTCCCGTAATTAATCCCCAAACTTCGAGCTCCGTAGCCCACAGCTTCATCTCTGTTGGACCACAGGCCTTGCTGTAAAAAGCAATTGGTTTTGTTGTCATGTCTGGTTGTGTTTGCATGATTGTTAAATTAGTTCCAACATAGGAGGTGTCAAAATGCAGTGACATTAGATATTCATATGGAGGTAGCACTACAGCTATGACTCTATCACTGCACAGTTCTTGCTTTAACCTCTCAAAAGCACTGAGAAATTCCGCTGAGTGGTGTACTTCACACCTCTCCATGAATTTCTTCATGTTGCGGTCTTTCTCTCTCACCCTCAGGACATCGTTGTGCATCAGATCTTCAGGAACATTGACAGGCTGAATCCCCACATCAGCTTGTCTCCTTAGGTCCTCTGCGATGCCATCTGAGACCCGGTGAGACACCTTCTTCTTTGGACGCTTTGCATGATAACGCTTGACAGCCTCAATGATCATATCAGATAAAATTCGGTAGTCTGTCTGCAGGCCAGGAATTGATTCCCGATAAAAACTGGCTAGACCCCAAAACATCCAAAGTTCGGCAACTGTTTGTGGTGGCAATAAATTCTTGACCGATCTTAACTTGGTTGGGTCAGGCCTCCTGCCTTTCTGATCAAACACAAATCCAAGTGCATTGAGCATTACAACCAAAAAGAAAGACTTTGCCATCTTCAAAGTCCATCCAAACTGAACAGTCCGTCGTAACCAATGGATAACTGCATCAACATGCTCGAATGCAGTTGTTTGTGACAGGTTCTGATCATCAGCATATTTCACCATTATCTTCCATACAAGTCCTTTGTATGAAAAATCTGAGCATTTTTCTAAGTGAGCTGGAGCATTCTTTGGACCCTGTGGCATATGTGATGGAGCAATCACTTGCCCTGATCCAGGCATTCGTATTGCTAATAAACGCTTTGCTCTTTCTGTGCACACAATTTGATGGAAAGCCTTATTTTGATCACCTCCTGATGCAACGGCAAATGAAGAATTTTGTAACCACCGTAATACCAAGTGCATTGGAGTGAACGGGTACGGAGTCAACTTTGTGTGAGCATTCAATACTGTATAATCTCCGGTAATACGTGGTGCTCTCCCAGATTCTTCAGGGTAGAATACAACAACCACCTCGCTAACATACTCTGCATCAGGTATCGGACCATATCGTTTGAGCCTGGCAAATGTATCAAACTCTTTCCTGGCAGCCTCCACTTGCTTTGGGCTGAATCTCCTGGGAGGGGGCTCTACTGGTAATTTCCCTATCAATTCCACATCAAAAGGAAATTCCTTGAACTCTCCCAAGTCATTTCCAGGATAAGAGAAAGCCTTATGAAATTTGCATACAACCATCAAAGTCAATTTGACCAACACTCTTGGCATGTCAAGATTGAATCTTCCATCAGAAAGCAACACTTTCAGGAATGCATTTGGAACTTCTGGTGGATTAAAAGGATCAATTCCTGCACGATCACAGAGAGTGCTAATCTGCTTCTGTGAGAGTGTTAACTTTGATTCCAAATGTGCTTGTTGAATCTCTGATTTCTCAATTTCAGAGATGTTCTCAATGGTGAATATGGCCTGAAAGGATTTCAGTTCTATCGTTGAATACGATGACATTGAGACTATTAGTGTTTTCTTTGCCCCATTCTTCTCCCTGCCCCCGCGAAGAACCAAGTTCGGGGTCGACGAACATGGTACAATTGTCATAGGATCCCGAGGTGATTGCATAAATGATGGCTGAGGAAGAGGGCGGATGCAAATGACAAAACACATTGGACGGATTACATCCATACCAAGTAAGAGAAGGGGTCTAGAGTGCTGCACCATCACAAACCTGACAGCAATCCGCAATTCACGACCACCATACGCATAGAGCACAATATCTGACACTATCTCCTCAGTGGCAGTATTGGCACCTCCTATGCCCTCTAGTGGCTCGTGACACTCACGTCGTGGAGCAGACAGTCCCAACTCATGATATAAATTGTACGACACAACGGAAAAGGATGATCCAGTATCAACAATAATTGGATGCTCTTTGTGATCAATAGTTCCCATGCACCAAAATGGCACTACTGGCTTAGGAGGTGAGGGGTTGACTGGGTGATCTCTATCTGTTTCCAACGCAGATGTCACTTCAGTGTTACATTCCCCAACAACCTCATCCATCACATCTTTCCAAGGTGTGGTGATAGCCTCCATAAGCGTAGAAAACTTTTTGTGCAAACCATTTTGGGGAGTACGATCAACGTTGTAGATTGGTGTTGCTGCCAAAAACTGCTGAATACTTGGGGTGACTAAAAGATTCAGCAGGTGTGATTCCAAATTTTCAAATGTAATCACTTGATTTGAGAGATTCTGGAAAGATGTCAATTTCTTAATGTCGCCTGAAATCAAGAAAGCTCCAATCGGCCCCCAATTAGGTGGACCCCATTCATCAGGCAATGGCTTGTTCTGCTGATAAAAATCTTTCCTCCGATTTCTGAATGGTACTTGAGCCGATCTTGGTAAAAATAGGTCTCGCTCTAAAGGCAATTGAACAGGTTGTGCTTGAAGCAAAGCTTTGATGATAGCAAATGATCGATCCCTTGTCCGATAAGGGCATACTAATAAAGCAGAGCTTAAGCGCTGATTTCTGACCTTTTTCAAGAAGCTCTCAAGCAGATGTGGAGGTGGGTTTGCGTAAAAAATCTCTTCAGTTGGCCAGGGAACACCCAAACTGGTAGGATCCGGCCCTAAACAACCTTCAACTGATAGATCTATTGGATCTTTGCTCCAAAACTGCTTTGCCAATCTTGAAGCTCCATCCCCAAAAACATCTACTGTTGGGGAGACGTTGAAATGTGTACATAATGCTCGGTAATACCGTGGATTTAACTGAGCGCTCGGATGCTGATTCTTTCTAGCAGGGGGAGGGGCGTCCGCCAACGGCCTGCTGTGTGTTGTAGTGAATATGGGCTTTGAAAGAGAATCTTCTAAGTCGACTAAGGCCACCCTATTGCCCTCAAGGGAGGCCCTCAGTAAAAATCCTCCTCAGTCAAAGAATCTCCGCTCGCTACACTACTGCTGAAAATCGTGTAAGATGAGGAAGTGGTAGCTGGAGCACCACTACTATTGTCTCTCCGATTCCGATAATTGGGGCAGTCCAGTCTATAATGCTTAGCTCCTTTGCAAGCAGCGTTTCGACATGGGAAAGGACTGGGATTTGCTTTTCGCCACGCAGGATCTTCAACCTTCACTTTGAACTCTTCTGCTGGCAGAAAGGGGCGTTTTGACTTTTCGGACGGTTCTTTTTTAGGCTTTTGTTGAGATGATGATGGTCGCTGATTCTCAACTGAGTCATTTTTGACATTGGGATCCTTTGCTGTTTTTATCCACTTAGCATGTGCATCAGCGAAAGGGTTTGACTTCAGGTAAGAAAACTTCTTAGCACACCAAACTCCAAATATATCCAAGTTTGTTACAACAGTGCGACTTGGATATGGTGTAGCCAATTTGGACCTTTCTTGGTCCCATGATTCCCGAACTGTTGATGGAAAAGCTGAATGGTCCACAATACGTTGAATCAAGGTGTTCTCTGAGATGCTTCCTGTTGGCGAACTTTTGGCAAGTTGGTTAAGACGTGACATTTCATTTAACAGCTGATCCAATGATGGGAACGATTCAATAGGCAAAAATTCCAAAGTTTGCCTGGCGTGGATCAAGAAATCTGGGGAGCGGAAGCGACCAATCAAAGCTTCCTTCAACTTTTCCAAATCCTGAACACGCTCACGCCTCCACTGTTCATCACGATCGTCCCACCAGCGTGACACTGCAGAATTATCTTTGAACCGTAGCACCATAGCTTGAGCTTGCATTGGTTCTGTCCAAGCTTGACTAATTGCAACTTTTGTCACTGCTTTGAAAAACTTCCCTAACTCATTTGAGCTGGCATCATCAGCCTGGCCTGAAGAAGAAGTCCCAGCAAAAAGAGGTATGCTGTTTAGAGCATTCTGGTCTAACTTCTCTGATCGTTTGGTGAGAAGCCCAGTTTGTTGGAGTGCTGAAACAATTTCCAGTCCAATGTTTCCCTGTGGAGGGGAAGATTGGCCAACTGGAAAGCTCTGGAAAACATCCGCTGTAGGTCCATGATAATCACTAGTTCCAAGTGTTTTCACTGTTGGTACAGCTGCATCTTTCAAAACAAATTGGGCAGATGGTAAAACTGGGGAAGCTTGTTGTGATGCCGAGTCCTTTGGTCCAAGCTCTTGCATATCAGAGTGCTGATCGTCAGATGATGATGACACTGCAAGTAATGCTCGAATCTGATCACGATCCCTCTTCAATCTGTCACATTCAGCAATTGATAAATCCAAAGCTTCACGCAATTTGTGGTTGGCCCTGCATTCTGCTCGCCACAGACCACAAAATCGATCTGCCAACGTTGGAGGTCCATTTTTGTTTTGTGAAGAGACCTCGCTCCCACGCGCGCTCTGCTGCGCCATTTCGCCGTCAGGTATGTTGGCGCGATCCAAACGAGTGCGAAGACTGGCTCCAGCAGCCTTCACTGAGGCCAATTCCGCCTCTACCAGTTCGGCCTCGATGCGGAGTTGGCTGGCAAGCTCTTGGGACGCCTTCAACTGCTTCTCCAAGTCATCCAGAGCTGAAACTCGCTTTGCCTCCACCGATCGAGCCGTCTCTAGCTCCGCTGCAGCACTGGCTGCCTTGCGCCGTGCTTCCGCTGCATTCTCCTGTGCAACGCGAAGCTCTCGACAAGCAGTAGCCAGTTCCTGCTGCAGGTCTGCCAAGTTTTGGCCAATTCCATCATGGTTCGATAAATCGGCATCCCAAAAATCGGTCTGGGTCTGGGAATCAGTCCAACGCTTCTCTCCATCGTCCTCGACATCAGGAACATCAATGGGATCAAGCTGATCCGTCGCCAGAACCAAGTTATCCGCAAGCGCCGAGCACTGCATCACAAGTGCATCGTTCTCGATTGCAAGCTGCTCGAGCGATACGGCCGATTCAGCGCGTCCCTCTTCACGCGCACGGTTTAGCAATTCCACAAGTGCATTCGGGACAGCGATCTGGCCAGATCCAATACTGGCCAAAAATCCAGCAACGTCCTCCAATGAATACATCAACAAAAACGCATTCCTCTACGTTAGGGTTAGTTAGGGTTAGTTAGGGTTAGTTAGGGTTAGTTAGGGTTAGTTAGGGTTAGTTAGGGTTAGTTAGGGTTAGTTAGGGTTAGTTAGGGTTAGTTAGGGTTAGGGTTAGTTAGGGTTAGTTAGGGTT
>JAHLKD010000136.1:0-97628 GCA_025526935.1 Cladochytrium replicatum
AGTCATAGCATTGCAGAGAGTCGGAACTGTCAGAATCGAAGGAGGGGGACACATCCCAAATCAGTGATTTCTTCTACCAGGTATTGTTGTTTGCGGATCAGATCAGCAGCATAAGAATGACAAAGAAATTCAACAGAATCAGAGCCGAGAAATGAGATGTAGCGGATGCCATGGTAAGCGGTATACGGAAGATCTTTGCGAAGCAACACACGAAGGGTCCCTGATTGGGCGACGAGTAAAACCAGAAAATCGGGAGAGTAGTGAAGGATTCGGCACATTCTTTGACAAATTTGAAGCTTCTATGCGAGGTCGGTAGGATCGTCCAAGAGGAAGTGCGAACAAGTAAGCTCATTCATGGAATCATTGGCGGCAGGTGATGAGGCTGGAGATGGGGGCTGAGCAGGTGGCTGAACTGTCAAGAGTGGTGGTGGCAGTGTGGGTGGCACCAGGGGCAGTGCTGGTGGCAGTGTTGGTGGCACCAAGGGCACAGGTGGCAGCGACATGTAAATTGTGGAGGAGAAGCAGGGAGAGTTGGAAGCAGATCAGGGTTGAGGGTAGCAGGGGAGAGAGCAGAAAGGGACAATAGAAGTGCAGAGCACTTTAGGAAGGTCAGGGAACTTGCAAAGTCAGAAGGCAGAGCAGAGGCAAGTGAGAGAGATAAGGGATGAGCAGAGGAGTAGCCCCTGCTAGTCAGCAGACTGCTCAGAAGAGAAGCAGGTGAGAGGGTCAATGGAGAGCTAAGGGAGAGAGGAGCAGAGATGAAAAGAACGGCAGCAGCGTTACAAGGCTCACAGTTGCGATCGATAACCGGAGGTGAGGTGCAAATGATCATGGCAGATAAGATGGAGAAGGTTGAGAGACTCGGGCCATTTTTTTTTTTTGAATGTTATAACATGTATTGACAATGCTTAATCAGTACATGTCACCCACGTGTACTTCAACCAAGATTTGGAATCTTCAGTACTTGGGGAGCGGTGCGAGCTGTAGGAAAGAGGAGCAAAGGCAAGGGCGAATCGAAGGAGGTGTGGCGCGGTACTTGCACGTGACACGATATTGCGAGAGATATATTTCGTAGGAAATTCGAATCCAGTCCCCTATAGGATTCACCGCGGAGTTTAGCTTCGAAAAGTTGCATTCCTACCAACTGAGCCACCACAAAGTCATCTTTTTTTTTTGAACTTCATAATATGTATTTATTGTCCAACCAATACATATCACCCGCTGGTGCAAAATCCAAATACAAGTGTAAAAATACACGTAAATTGGCAGCACATGGGGAGCCGTGCGAGCCGTAGGAAAAGTAAAATGTTTCAAAACACTAAGGCATATCCAAATCAACAAAAGCAGACAAGATACAATCAGGAGCTGGAGACAAAACTAACTCATAACCAAGACAGTTTGACCAAATGCGGTTAAGTGCACGAAGAACAAGAACCCACTGGGAAAAGGCAGGGGAAGGATAAAAAGGCCGTGGTGAAAGCATATCAATTGCAATGTCAAGAGGTAGGCGGGGATCGTCAGGCGGGCCTAAATCAAAACTAGCAGACAAACTAGCACGCAAATGTAGACACACAGAGACATGGGCACGCGACACTTCAGGGGCATCATGACAGTTCCTACAATAAGGTCGGGGGTTTGGAAACAGGCGGCCAAGCCGAAATAGCAGGAACAAACGAAGACATACTGTTGGGAGATGTTGGTGTGGGGGTAGCAACAAAGGGTGGCGAAGTTTCAAATTGCGGACAGGGGCAAACGAAACTGCAATTGGTCCATTATGCGCAACAGCTAAAGACTGAAAATGCAACATCAACGGATGAAGTGGGAGCACAACAGGCATAGGAACAATGAGATCATTGTGACAAGCGGAAAAATAAGGAGATGAACCATAACCGACTGGAGATGACCGATAGAATTGCAACACAGCAGCTGGTAACAGAGGGCTGGAATCACTAGACCAGCGAGCAAACATACGTGCCTGAAGGTACT
Source organism: Cladochytrium replicatum (assembly GCA_025526935.1). Taxonomy (NCBI): domain Eukaryota; kingdom Fungi; phylum Chytridiomycota; class Chytridiomycetes; order Cladochytriales; family Cladochytriaceae; genus Cladochytrium; species Cladochytrium replicatum. The sequence continues at coordinate 1,987 of JAHLKD010000136.1, forward strand.
TCTGTTAAAAACTAGCATATCAGACTGTTTGCTAATGGGTTATCCTTTGGGTTGTCTTTTTTCTCTTTGACCTGAGAGTTTTTTTGTCAATCCCTCTTCATTCTTATTTATGGACTTGTATTTCATGTATTTATATCCATGTTTGGCAGGTCCTGTGTGGAGTGATCTTGGCATTTAGTGGGGAATGTGGTGTGGCTTGGTCCTTTGAGTTGATGTGACCAATGTCTTTGACCACAGGTATGCCCACACGCACTGTTCACTTGAATATAGGAGTTGATGTGACCAATGTCTTTGACCACAGCATTCCCTGGTTGCCTGACCAGCTTGGGTGTAGTGTACAGCCTGTCGGAGTATTAGGCATATACACACCTGGGAGAACAGGTACTGGGCCAAGAGACGGAACCTGGAGCTGTTGTGCTAGCTACAGTACAGCTAAACACGCCCTACCGCTGCCAGGAGAAGCCCTTGGTTTTTAACAGGTGGTGGTTTCATCCAGGAACTATTACCTTCTTGTCTCAGTCGGTGTGGACCGACACATGGAACTACAGATACGGAGGATTCTCAGGATCGATTCTCACCTCCTACGCGAACGGGTTTTGCTCCTTATGTATCTCGAGCATCCCTGGTGGTTTCAACCTTCTTTTTGCTCTGGGGACTCTGGCACACTTTTTTGAGAGGAATTCCGACAGACCATCGCTTTCCTCGCTTTCTGATGTTGCTATCTTTGCTCCTGAGCCTTTTGACCAACTTCACTACCTTTGGTCTGCTCCAGAGGTCTTCGATTTTTGATTTCGCCAATTCTTGTCTGATCGTCGCGAACAGTACCTCAGAAGAACCGTCTCATCAAGCCGGATTGATTGGTGCCCAGCTCGCGTCATTTGGCGGAGGATTCATGGAGCTACAGCATTTCGAAGCTTTCAGCTTTGATCCGTCAGTTCTCGCTGGACCACGGCAAGTGCCTATCAAAACCATCGCCTACGCATTGCGAATCGATTCGTGTATTGCTCGCTTGGTTTCGTTGGCTGCCTGCAGAGTTATGGTGACATGTCTGTATGCATGCATCATGAACTTTTTTTCCTTCAACAACTCCATTGTTTCTTGAGATGGCACCTCCATTGCCTGTGGATGCATCGCGCGCAACGCGGATACATGAAGTTTGCTGGACTTTTCTGGCCTTGGAGATTGGGGTCTACTTCACGTTGACGAGTTTCCACCAAATTCGGGCATGTGGCGCAGCACGTGACGCGTTTTGTTTCCCACGGTTGTCTTCACATAGACATCACCTTGGTTTCTGGACACAGCATACCATGAAGAGGTTTCCTTTCGATCTGTTACAGACCAACATGTGTCAACGGCTTTTGAAGAAACCACCTGCGCCAGTTGAATCTGGATTTTTTGTGTTATATACCCCTATCGTAGCTGGTGTTGCTAGTGCACAAGCTTCCACTCTTTTGTCTTTGGGTTTTGTCATGGAGGATCCCTGATTTTTGCATTCATCAGCTTGCACTCTCAGTTCCTTGACACTTACCATTAGAACGTTGCTAGTTAGTCTCGTTCACCGCTTCTGCACTTGCATTGTTGTTTAGCTTTGCACCTGCGCTTTTGCTTGCGATTCCACCACACTGGGGTTTCGTATGTTATGGGCCCATTGTGGTCTACCTTGATCTTTGATCTAGAATGCCTGAAATGGTACGAGCAGAGTACTCTATCCCTTTGGTCCTTTCTAAATTTCGAAGTCAGTCATATTGGATTGGGGGTTGTGTAAGTTTAGTTGTGAACTCCACACACATTCCTTCTGTTTCTCTATCGTATGTTTTCTTTTTTGTCTTTTTTGACGAGCGATACACGGTGACCCAGTGTATCGTCTTCGAGGCGGCATCTGTTAAAAACTAGCATATCAGACTGTTTGCTAATGGGTTATCCTTTGGGTTGTCTTTTTTCTCTTTGACCTGAGAGTTTTTTTGTCAATCCCTCTTCATTCTTATTTATGGACTTGTATTTCATGTATTTATATCCATGTTTGGCAGGTCCTGTGTGGAGTGATCTTGGCATTTAGTGGGGAATGTGGTGTGGCTTGGTCCTTTGAGTTGATGTGACCAATGTCTTTGACCACAGGTATGCCCACACGCACTGTTCACTTGAATATAGGAGTTGATGTGACCAATGTCTTTGACCACAGCATTCCCTGGTTGCCTGACCAGCTTGGGTGTAGTGTACAGCCTGTCGGAGTATTAGGCATATACACACCTGGGAGAACAGGTACTGGGCCAAGAGACGGAACCTGGAGCTGTTGTGCTAGCTACAGTACAGCTAAAGACGCCCTACCGCTGCCAGGAGAAGCCCTTGGTTTTTAACAACTTCAGCCTGAACTCAAAAGTAGGAATTTGCGCTAACAGCAACAAACCAACACGCGAAGTGGTATGGGCTATCGAAAACAGACGACACAGTGCATGATAACAAAAACGCTCGAGTACCTGAAGCTGAGCAGTGGAAGGCCGAATAAGTGCTAAACCAAACTCAAGTGAAGGTCTAATAAAAGACAAAAACAACAACCTGGCAACACGAGGAGCAGACCCACCAAAGTACGAGACATAAGGTGCAAAAAGATACAATGAGGCACGAGCTTTCTCTAAGCGATGATCAATAGTTGCAGCAAGATCAAACCCTTCAATAGTAAAATAGTGACCAAGGTATCTAAATGAAACCTCTACAGGGAGGGCAGAGCCATGAAGCTTCAAGGGGGTGGGTAACCGTTGAGAAGATAACACAGCACACTTTGAAGGTGAAAACACAAAATGAGAAGCTAAAGCAAAATCTTCACAAATTTTCAATGCACGTTGGGCCTGCTCAGGGGTGGCAGAAAACAAAGCTATGTCATCAGCAAAAAACAACGAATTGAAAACAGGAGTGTTATAAGAAAACCTAGCAAGATGAGAAGATTCACGACGAAGGAGCTGTGCTAAAGGATTGATGAAAACTGAGTACAAGAACGGAGACAAAACAGAACCTTGAAAAAGACCTCGTGGAAGCGAAAACAAATCAGAAGAACGATTCTCTATAACAACCTGAGAAGAACAACGATCAAACATACTCATCAAAACAGAGATCAAACGGTTTGGAATTCTGGGAAATTGACGAAGACGTTCCCACAAAAGAGGCCTATGCACAGTATCATACGCTGCTTTAATATCTAAGAAAGTAACACAATAAGGCAGAGCAGTGCGGGAAGCCCGTCGAAGGGTAGCATCTAATGCAAAAACACACTCAACACCTGAACGATTGGCCTGGAAACCAGCTTGGGCGGGATCAAGTTTACCAACATGAGCTACAAGCATAGGAAGCAGGGTACGCTCAAAGATTTTTCTATCAACATTGGTTAAAGTAATGGGGCGGTACTGACTAATATCACCAATGGAGCCCTTATTCTTCCAAACAGGTAACAACAAGCCAGCATTCCAGGCAGAGGGCGACAAACCTGAACGGAAAATAGCGTTTGAAAGTTGAACAAAAAGGATAGCAACATCAGAAGCTAACGGCTTAAATAACTCAGCTGGAATATGGTTTGGGCCAGGAGCAGAGTTGTTTGGGGAAGAACGAATAGCACAAACAAAGTCACTAACACTAACTGACACAGAATCATTCAGCGCATGTAGACGAACGTGTTCTGCACTGGCAGAGGATTGTGCAAACTGAGTCTGATAAACGGAGGCAAAGTGATTGCGATAATGAGATAAAGAGGCAGGATCAGACAATAAACCACTTGCAGCTGAGCGCCGTTGATGACACCTACGCGCGGTGGAAAGAACTTTGCTAACCTCGGTTAAAGAACTAGGAGAAGAACTAAACATATTGTCGCCAGAAGCCTCTCGAGCTCGCTGAGAAAGAGACCAAGTACGAAAAGCTTTGACACGCTCACGCGATAGCCGGTCACGCTCCAAGCGGCAATACTCAACTAAACCAGGATCAGGATCATCACAGGAAGAAACAGATAAATAGTGCTTATGAGCAAGTAAGTAGCTCCGTCGCAAGGCCACTAAATGCGGCGGCAACAATGGCAGGGCAGGGCGACGGCGAACTAAACTGGGGGGTCCAATGACACAAGCAGCACATGAAGTAACAAAGGACAAAATAATATCCAATGCAGAGTCAATACATCCCTGTGCAACATCCACAGACATTTGGGCAAAGGCGGGAGCTTCTAAAATTGGACTGAGTGCAGCATTGACATCAGCAAGGGTGGGATCAAAAAACAAATGTCCCACATCCTCCATTGCTTGAAAGACAGCAGGTTCACGCAACAGATGAGCAGCCCAGCGCTTGTGGGGGGGTGCAGCAGAGGGAGCGCTGGCATTGGGAGGAGCAAAAGAAAAAACAGCTGTAACCGGAAAATGGTCAGAAGCCCAAGGCATAAACTCGCCGTCGGCTAGACGACTATGAACTATGTAAGAAATAGGATCACATTGAAGCAGAGGATTGACAAACAACAAATCGATAATGGAGTCACCATTGCGAGAAGAAAATGTGGGGTTATGACAGGAAGGGTGCTTAACTAGAGAGAAACTAGCGGCAGAAATAAATTGCTCAAACAACCTACCCCTACGATTTGAAGAATGATCACCAGTAGCTAAAAAACGGGCATTGAAATCGCCCAACAAAAGAACAGGGCACGGAGACGACGGGACATGTTGAGGAAGTGAAGCAATAAACTCTTCAAGGAAGGGGTCCTGAGCAATACCACACGGAGGCAAATAATACCCTCCAACCAAAAGCCCACGAAATGTAAACCATAGAGAGGTGCCACCATAACTAGAAACGAGACAGAAATCAGAAGCTCTACAAAGACTGCGATTGATCAAGACTCCCACACCAGCCCGTCGTGTACCCGATGACCCAGGAGAAAAACGAGTGTCAAAAATCAAATCTGGAGAAGGCAGCGGGTCTAAAGGAAAAAGGTGTGTTTCAGTCAGGAGCAGAAAAACAATGTGATTTGCGCGCATAAAACGAAACAGTGAATCAAGAACTCCAAAGCTCAAATTGCGACAATTGAAGGTACCAACTCGAACACTAATCATTGACGAAGATGGGTTGAGCGAGGCTGACGCGCAATCCCGCGGGCACTGTCCAGCACAGTTTCCTGAGCATCCATGGGGAGCTGACCACGGACATACAGGAAAATAGCAGGATCAGTAACTGAACTGAGGATATGTGCATATCTCTTGTGGACAACTTCCCTGACCGCAGCCTCCCGCTGCTCCAAAGGCAGAGTAGAGGCTCGGCGAAGAAAGTCAGGGTTTGATTCGTCAGTGGAAGCTTCCTGGGTGGAGAAGTGCGCCCGGATAGCAATTGCGGTTGAGCGAATACAGATAAAGGAAGCAATGTTGCGACCAACGAAACTGATGTGGCGGATACCACGCACCACCTCATCGCCCAAGAGAGCCCTCAGCATGGTCCGCACAAAGCCGAGCCGCTGTCTCATGATGTCCTTGATGTACACAGTGGTCAAATCATCCACACGGGCCTGAAGATCAGCAGGTGGGGAGACCAGCAGCGGAGAGGTCGGAGGATAGAATACGACAGGCCGAGGGCCACAAAGGCTGACATTCGAAGTGGGGTCACGACCAGCAAGGGCAGTCCTGACAGCTTCTGTACGAGATTCAGCACTCAGTGTGGGGAGACTCTCAAGCACACGGGCACGGGCATTGGCAGCAGCAGCGGCATAAGTGCGTGGACCACGAGGTCCACGTGGGGCAGGTCGACTAGACGGGGGGCGAGGGCCAGGAGCACCAGAGTTCCCAAGATCGTCCTGAATTGGAGGATTACCATGCAGTTGTCTAGGGGGAAGGCACACAGGCGCAGCCACATCATCATGGCGGGAGACTGGGGCAACTGGAGGTGAAGGCGAAGGCAGCGGCCTCCCAAAGCGACCCACCAGATCCTCGGCCATATCACGACAAACACTAAAAAATTTAGCAGGAGTGTCCCTCGGCAAATGTGCAAGCATAGGATCCAGCATCGCCAACGGATCAAAGGTTGCACAAACAGATCGCATCTGAGTGAGAACGACACGGAGATCGGCCAGAGATGCAACACTCGAGGGAGCAGCCACAGCAGCAAGAACCCGGACACCCGGCAGATGTGATCGGGAACGAGAACGGGAGCGACCACGGGGCAATTCATGTTCAGCAGGTCTTTTGGCGCGTCGGTCACGTGATCTGAAGTCACGTGATTCGGCATTTTCATCCTCCCCCATATTCACATCATCGGCCCAGTGAATTGGAGAGGCAGGAGCGGAGAATGGAAGCTGTGGAGCGGAATTTTCAACAGAGGAGGCACGGGGGTGCGAACGGGCCTCAAAATCACGGTGCCACCAGAAAGTCCATCAGGGGGCACAGCGGGGGGTGCGGCGGGCGGCGCGGCATGCGGCGCATCAGGCGGCTGCGCATGCGGAGCGCTGGGAGGCGGCATTGATGAGAGAGAGAGAGAGAGAGAGAGAGAGAGAGAGAGAGAGAGAGAGAGAGAGAGAGAGAGAGAGAGAGAGAGAGAGAGAGAGAGAGAGAGAGAGAGAGAGAGAGAGAGAGAGAGAGAGAGAGAGAGAGAGAGAGAGAGAGATCATTTTCGTGGCTCGATGGTCTAGTGGTACGATTCTCGTTTTGGGTACGAGAGGTCCCGGGTTCAATCCCCGGTCGAGCCCACGAAAAGATACGATTCATAAAAATTTATTGCACATCAATAGATGAAGATATGTGTTCAGATCCTACGGCTGCTTTTGTGGAGTTTGGGAAACTTTTTTGGGAGTCAAGCGAAAAAAGAAATTGGCAATGCAGAAATAGCAACCAAAATTGAGAGATCCAAAAAAGCAAGCGACAAAGGAACTTACATATAAAAATTAGATTGCAGATCAAACAAAAGCTTCACAAACAACAAAGCAAAATCACAAGTAGAGATTGGCGGGCTTTCAGGTCGTCAATGCTTTCATCAGATGCAGATGTTGATAGCATTTCAGACTATAGAGGTGGTCGAGGCAGAGTAGCCTCCGATTTGGATTGCTTCAGCCTCATCTCTTTAAGCGTAGAAGTTGGAATCAGGTCATGCACTGCTGCATATGAGTTGTGGGAGCACCAAGTACACTGAGAAGGCTATGCATCCACTAATGCACATGTGATGTATAGTGATGTACTTAGCGAGTTGTTGTGCTGTATCCAGTTTCCCAGCAAAATGTGCACCTTAAGAAGAGTAAGTCCACTTCGAGCACTACTACTTGAAGTTGATGTTCTGCTTGAGCGGTCGTCAGATTCAACAAATATGGGCCGCAAGAACTCATTTCGGGAGAGGACTTCGTAGTTAACGCTGACAAACTTGATTGATGTTGGAAGAGACAGCAATTTAAGGTCATAAATAACCTCATTGATCTTATGCATCTGGAAGCAGATGCCCTGGATCTCTTTCGACAAAAGGATAGCCGTACGACGGTGCTGCTGCAGGCTAAGCAATGCAAGGGAACTGGTTGGAGAACTGGTTCATTGTACCTTCGGAATTCTAGCAATCCCGTTGATAGCTGACGAGATGCTTATTGGGCCGCCCATTGATGTTGGCGCCGCAGGTGTGGCAGCTTCTGAATGACCAGCCTGTAGTTTCAGAGCAGCAAGCTCTCCCTCCAGGGCGGTCACACGTGATTTCCATTGTGAAATCTCCTGGGAAGCTGCCTGCTTCTCCCTTTCCATTGCAGCAGTGATCTCTCTGAATCTTGCTAGCTCTTCATGCTCGCCGTGCTGAATCAATGCACCCGCCATGCCCAATTCATCAATGAGAGCCTTCTCTCGCACTTCTGCTATGATGCGGGTTGTTCATTGCTGTCTCTTCAAGATCTTTTGTTATGTTCAACAGTCATTCTGACTGTTTGAGGACCTGTTTTGTCCTTTCACGGTTCTCATCTGCTCGTTTGATGGTCGCTTGGAACTCGTCAACCTTTGCAGTGACAGGCATTCCTCTGTAAATGCCGTAATTGTGTCCCTGCCGCCTGTAAAAGTCCAGAAATATTGTTTCCTTCTGAAAGGAAGAGCTTTCAAGCACTCCATACGATAGGCGTTTGCTGCTGTTATGAACTCCGTTCGTCCACTGGATTCATCATGAATTTCATTCAGGGCTTGAAGAACTAGCTTGCCGTCAGAGTTGTGTCGGTCAATCAACCCTTGAAGAACAAATCTTGGGCTGCTTTCATCTTGATTTGTTTGGGAGTTGATTGGTGAAGTGCTCCGAGTCGTAGCTGTGGCTGCTTGCTTTGAATTTTCGTTACCAAAGTCGTATGTCTGAAGCAGGACAGAGTCCGTCGATGAGTAAATAGTCAGCATCCCCTTCAGTACCATGTCGCGCTGGTTTGTTTGAAGGAACAGTCGACTTGACATCTGTGGATTTGACATCTGTGGATTTGACATCTGTCGATTTGACATCAAGGCCCACTTCTGCTCCTTCCACTTCAGAACCCGATCCCGGAGATGTTTCAGGTGCAGTCACCGGTTCTGCACTTGATTCTCTTTCAGATGATGGTTTGGATTGTTTCAAAGCTCGCTTCTTTGTAGTTCAAGGCATGGTGTTGGCTATCAGCTGCCCTCCTGCTGCTGTCTCTGCCGTGCCTTCCTATGCTCAAGTTGCGAGTGCTAGCCGACCGCCGCCTGCCCCTGCTACACGCAATCCTGGGCCTTTCAGCACTGCAAAATTTGCCTCTCGTGCATCAAATGCTACTGTTCGTATTGAAGCTGCCGATGCTGATGCTCAACCCGCCCTTTATCGCTCAGTGGTTGCTGGAGTGGACCCCCTATCTCGCAGATCACTAGGGCCACCCAGATTGGTGATTGATTACCTGGCTGAGTCACCAATTTTGATCAATCCTCCTCAGCCTGTTTGTGATCGTGCTGCTGGTTTTGCTACTGTGAGGTTTAAGGAAATTAGTCATCAGCCACTTAATCAGCTCCGCACTCTGATTAATCGAATTTCTGGAAACCCTCAATTTTCGCGTGACATTCGCCATATTAGTTTTATTGGGCATAACACTGCTGAGTTTATTTGTACTTCTGTCTGGGCTGACAAGCTCCGCAAGGACATTTTTCCAGGTGATAAGGTGGTGCCCGTTGATCTTTTTGACCCTGGGCAGCTTCGTTCTGGGTCTGTTCAATCACTTGAGCAATGTCAAGTTGCTGTAGCAAAGGCTGTTCACAAAAGATTTGCTCACCTCTTGCGAATTACTCATGATCCTGCAGTTTTTCATTATCTTCGTTCTAATCTTCCTGCTGCAGACTTTGAAGCTACTGTTTCTTTAGCCCGTTCTTCGCGTTCTGAACCTACATCTCGCAATTAATGTGGACTTTTTGTTCTGGAACTTTCAACTGTAGAGGTTTGCCTCTGGATTTTTCAGATTTACTTGCTTGGCTTGTTACTCATCAGCTTGATTTTTTAGTTTTAACAGAAACTCTCAGAGCACCGGTGATCGTGTAACTAATGCCCGTGCCAGAGCACTTCTTCCTTTTTTTTTAGGCCCACTCACTTTCATTGGTTGTCCCAGCTTCTTCTTCAGCTCGTCACCCAACTTTTCGTTCCCACTTAGGGAGTTCAATTATTGATTTGTTTTTTGCTTCTACTTATGTGACAGCTTCCTCTTATTTAGTGCATGATCAACCCCAGTCTATGGCTCCCCATCCTTCAGACCATTTTGCAGTGACCTGTGGATTTTCTTTAGCTGGCCCAGATCCTCAGGCCACTGTGCCTCCTCCTCTACTTTCTTGGAATCTCCGATTGTTAAAGGATGAAGTTATTCATAAGTCCCACGGAGAAACTGCTAAGATTCTGCTTCCTCCAACATCAGAGGCGCTAACAGCAGCATTGGAACCACTTCAGGTCCCTGTGGGAACTTCTATTTCTCGTCCAGTGGCCCAGGGAGCAATTGATTCCGCATTTCAAATTATAGTTGATTTTGTTGAGGCAGCAGCAGTTCTGACAGTGGGAACACCAACACCTCGTCATAGAGCACCAGCAACCACTTCTCTGCCCCCTGAGATTGCTTTGTTGCGTAGTAAGGCTCATTCAGCATTCCGTGACTATTATTCCCTCTTGCACCACAATTCTTCTGACCCTCTTCTTCCTTTTCTAAGAACTCGCCAACATGATAGTCACAAAGCATTCAAATCAGCTCTGAGATCACACAGGCGTAAGACAAAAGCAAGTTTTTTTGATGACCCTAGTTCTTCATCAGTGCCTTCTCTTCTGAAACATGTGTCTCATGCGCGGCGCTGTGCTAACTTTCGTACTTCAGCTAATGGTTTAGATTTCGATCCTCAGTCTTTAGCCAATATGCTGATCATTCTGCTAGTGTCTATAATGCTCAGGCTGCTGACCCGGTTTCACCTTCTATTGTTCTATTGTTCTGTGTGATTTTCAGCTGCCATTGGATGTTCAAGCTTTTGTTCTAGCTATTAGGGACTGCCCTTTGGGGACTGCCCTTTGGGGACTGCCCTTTGGGGACTGCCCTTTGGGGACTGCCCTTTGGGGACTGCCCTTTGGAGTCTGCCCCGGGTCATGATCGCCTGCCTGCAGAACTTTATCGCCCAATTTCAGCTATTCTTGCTCCATTGTTCTTGCAGCTTTCTCAGTCCATTTTTCGCAGTAGTCTTACACCCACTTCATGGAATCTTGGGCTTTTACACCCAGTTTGGAAGCAACGTGGTAAGCTTGGTGACATTACTAATTATCGCCCCATTACTCTTTCATGTGTTGCCTGAAAAATTTTTGAGCGAGCTTTGTTCCCACATCTTTATTCTGCTATCACGTCTCAATGCCCACTTGATGCTGCCCAAGCGGGATTTCAGTCACACCGCTCGGGAATAGAATGTGTTTTTGGTCTTCAGGCATGTATCTCCCGTGCGTCTAATGCCAAGGTTCCTTGGGTTGCTGGTTTTTTAGATATTCAAGCAGCTTATGACACCACAAATCGTGCAATTCTTTGGGCTGAGCTTCTTTCTAGGGGAGTACCATTGCCATTTGTTTTTGTTTCGAAGTCTCCGTTTGATTTTTGTTCTTCCAGAGTGGTTGTTGCAAATTGTTTTTCAGATGCTTTTGATTTGTTTAGATGTTTGTTTCAAGGTTCTGTTTTCAGTCCACTTCTCTATATCACTTTTCTTGATCCTCTACCTGGGTTCCTCCAACCATTTGCCCCACCTATAACACTCTTTCATCCTGCCAAACCACAATATAATTCTTTTTAATTTGCAGATGATTTGGCCTTGTTTGCACTTACTTTGGATGCTATGCAGGTTCTTCTCTCTGTTTGTGACCAGTTTGCCCAAGCTCGGAGTTTTTCTTTTGCTCCTTTGAAGTCTGTGATCCTCACAAGAATTCCCATTCCTGCTAATTTGCCTTTGCTTCTTCATGGTCAAACTCTGCCTGTCAAGCCTTCATTTCGTTATCTGGGTTGCTTTTCTGGAGATACTGGATTTGATGTTTCACTGACTATTTCCCATCGATTATTCACCAAAGTTTGTGTCGATTTCTTCGCCGTTCATTTTCCACTTCAATTGCTGGGGTTTTGCTGTTTTTTAAGTTTCCTGACCTTCAGTTTCGGCTTCAATATCTGCAGTTTCAGATGTTTCAACGTTTGCTGGATGATGATGCCCTTATATGGTTCACTCTATGTTGTCATTCTTTCTTCACCAGGGAAAGCACTTTCGCTGTTCTTCTGTCCCTTTCAACAATCACTTCCTCTTCCCAGCTGCAAATGTTGTAGTTCCCAAACTGTCTGATGTTATCGCAAATCACTTTCACCAAGTAGCATCATCTGGCTATGGTTCTATAGCTGCTAGCTTTGCTCCCCTTGCATCTGCACACCCTCATGCGCTAGCAATTGCTCCTCCATGCTTCCCTATTTTGTCAATCTTGAGGCTTCTGCAGTATCGTGTTGGATGTTTGTTTTATCACCCCCGCAAGCAGTGTTGTCGCTGCCGCACTGCAACTCTCTCTAGATCTCATGTTTCAGAATGTTTGCGTCTTGACCTATTGTTGCCTCCTGTTCCTGTTCCTGTTTTACAACTTCCGCTTGATGTTGCAATTGATAGCCTTCGTCCACTTCGCATTGTCAACCCAGCGAATCTTGCACCATGGTATCTAGTTTTTCGTTGTCTCCATAAGATTTGGCTTCACTGTATGGGTCTGCCATTAGAAGTTTCTCCGCCAGACTCCCTCTTTGGCCCTGCATTTGTGGATCGTTAACGTTTTCTTTTCTCATTATTTATTACTCACCTGTTTTTTTGGCACCTTAGCAGTATCTGACAGGTAGCCACAGGTATGAGTTTACATTCTCTGTTTTGCTTTGTTGCTTTTCCTTATGCTGCGCGCGCTTCCCTATGTGCTGGTCCATGACCATCTTGTAAGGCACTTTGGGTGTTGTTTTTTGTTATGCATTGTATGTGCAAATAAAAAAATAATATTGGTAAAAAAATACAGCTCTGTACGAAAAGCTTTGACATGCTCACGCGATAGCCAGTCATGCTCAAAGGGACAATACTCAACTAAAACAGGATCAGGATCATCACAGGAAGAACCAGCTAAAAATTGCTTATGAGCAAGCAAGGAGCTCCGTCGCAGGCCAATAGATGCGGCGGCAAGAATGGCAGAGCAGGGGGACGATGAATCAAATCGGGAGGGCCAATAATACAAGCAGTGCACAAAGTAACAAAGGACAAAATAGCACAGCTAGTGCAGAATCAATACATCCCTGTGCAACATCTACAGACAATTGGCCAAGGGCGGGAGCTTCTAAAATTGGGCTGAATCAATACATCCCTGTGCAACATCCACAGACAATTGGCCAAGGGCGGGAGCTTCTAAAATTGGACTGAGTGCAGCATTGACATCAGCAATAGTGGGATCAAAAAACAAATGGCCCACATCCTCAAATTGCTTGAAAGACAGCAGGGTCCCGCAACAGGTGAGCAGCCCAACGCTTGTGGGGGGGAGCAGCAGAGGGAGCGCCAGCATTGGGAGGAGCAAAACAAAAACAGCTGTAACAGGAAAATGGTCAGAAGCCCAGTGCATAAACTCGCTGTCTTCAAGACGACTATGAATTATGTAAGAAATAGGATCACATTGAAGCAAAGGATTGGCAAATAACAAATCAATAATTGAGTCAAATAACCTGCCGCTACAATTTGAAAAATGATCACAAGTAGGCAAAAACGCAAATGCAATTTGGAAAAATAATAAATATAAATTTGCAATCAAATTAATTATTTTATTTTTTTTTTTTTTTGAACTTCATAATATGTATTTATTGTCCAACCAATACATATCACCCGCTGGTGCAAAATCCAAATACAAGTGTAAAAATACACGTAAATTGGCAGCACATGGGGAGCCGTGCGAGCCGTAGGAAAAGTAAAATGTTTCAAAACACTAAGGCATATCCAAATCAACAAAAGCAGACAAGATACAATCAGGAGCTGGAGACAAAACTAACTCATAACCAAGACAGTTTGACCAAATGCGGTTAAGTGCACGAAGAACAAGAACCCACTGGGAAAAAGCAGGGGAAGGATAAAAAGGCCGTGGTGAAAGCATATCAATTGCAATGTCAAGAGGTAGGCGGGGATCGTCAGGCGGGCCTAAATCAAAACTAGCAGACAAACTAGCACGCAAATGTAGACACACAGAGACATGGGCACGCGACACTTCAGGGGCATCATGACAGTTCCTACAATAAGGTCGGGGGTTTGGAAACAGGCAGCCAAGCCGATATAGCAGGAACAAACGAAGACATACTGTTGGGAGATGTTGGTGTGGGGGTAGCAACAAAGGGTGGCGAAGTTTCAAATTGCGGACAGGGGCAAACGAAACTGCAATTGGTCCATTATGCGCAACAGCTAAAGACTGAAAATGCAACATCAACGGATGAAGTGGGAGCACAACAGGCATAGGAACAATGAGATCATTGTGACAAGCGGAAAAATAAGGAGATGAACCATAACCGACTGGAGATGACCGATAGAATTGCAACACAGCAGCTGGTAACAGAGGGCTGGAATCACTAGACCAGCGAGCAAACATACGTGCCTGAAGGTACTTCAGCCTGAACTCAAAAGTAGGAATTTGCGCTAACAGCAACAAACCAACACGCGAAGTGGTATGGGCTATCGAAAACAGACGACACAGTGCATGATAACAAAAACGCTCGAGTACCTGAAGCTGAGCAGTGGAAGGCCGAATAAGTGCTAAACCAAACTCAAGTGAAGGTCTAATAAAAGACAAAAACAACAACCTGGCAACACGAGGAGCAGACCCACCAAAGTAAGAGACATAAGGTGCAAAAAGATACAATGAGGCACGAGCTTTCTCTAAGCGATGATCAATAGTTGCAGCAAGATCAAACCCTGCAATAGTAAAATAGTGACCAAGGTATCTAAATGAAACCTTGACAGGGAGGGCAGAGCCATGAAGCTTCAAGGGGGTGGGTAACCGTTGAGAAGATAACACAGCACACTTTGAAGGTGAAAACACAAAATGAGAAGCTAAAGCAAAATCTTCACAAATTTTCAATGCACGTTGGGCTTGCTCAGGGGTGGCAGAAAACAAAGCTATGTCATCAGCAAAAAACAACGAATTGAAAACAGGAGTGTTATAAGAAAACCTAGCAAGATGAGAAGATTCACGACGAAGGAGCTGTGCTAAAGGATTGATGAAAACTGAGTACAAGAACGGAGACAAAACAGAACCTTGAAAAAGACCTCGTGGAAGCGAAAACAAATCAGAAGAACGATTCTCTATAACAACCTGAGAAGAACAACGATCAAACATACTCATCAAAACAGAGATCAAACGGTTTGGAATTCTGGGAAATTGACGAAGACGTTCCCACAAAAGAGGCCTATGCACAGTATCATACGCTGCTTTAATATCTAAGAAAGTAACACAATAAGGCAGAGCAGTGCGGGAAGCCCGTCGAAGGGTAGCATCTAATGCAAAAACACACTCAACACCTGAACGATTGGCCTGGAAACCAGCTTGGGCGGGATCAAGTTTACCAACATGAGCTACAAGCATAGGAAGCAGGGTACGCTCAAAGATTTTTCTATCAACATTGGTTAAAGTAATGGGGCGGTACTGACTAATATCACCAATGGAGCCCTTATTCTTCCAAACAGGTAACAACAAGCCAGCATTCCAGGCAGAGGGCGACAAACCTGAACGGAAAATAGCGTTTGAAAGTTGAACAAAAAGGATAGCAACATCAGAAGCTAACGGCTTAAATAACTCAGCTGGAATATGGTTTGGGCCAGGAGCAGAGTTGTTTGGGGAAGAACGAATAGCACAAACAAAGTCACTAACACTAACTGACACAGAATCATTCAGCGCATGTAGACGAACGTGTTCTGCACTGGCAGAGGATTGTGCAAACTGAGTCTGATAAACGGAGGCAAAGTGATTGCGATAATGAGATAAAGAGGCAGGATCAGACAATAAACCACTTGCAGCTGAGCGCCGTTGATGACACCTACGCGCGGTGGAAAGAACTTTGCTAACCTCGGTTAAAGAACTAGGAGAAGAACTAAACATATTGTCGCCAGAAGCCTCTCGAGCTCGCTGAGAAAGAGACCAAGTACGAAAAGCTTTGACACGCTCACGCGATAGCCGGTCACGCTCCAAGCGGCAATACTCAACTAAACCAGGATCAGGATCATCACAGGAAGAAACAGATAAATAGTGCTTATGAGCAAGTAAGTAGCTCCGTCGCAAGGCCACTAAATGCGGCGGCAACAATGGCAGGGCAGGGCGACGGCGAACTAAACTGGGGGGTCCAATGACACAAGCAGCACATGAAGTAACAAAGGACAAAATAATATCCAATGCAGAGTCAATACATCCCTGTGCAACATCCACAGACATTTGGGCAAAGGCGGGAGCTTCTAAAATTGGACTGAGTGCAGCATTGACATCAGCAAGGGTGGGATCAAAAAACAAATGTCCCACATCCTCCATTGCTTGAAAGACAGCAGGTTCACGCAACAGATGAGCAGCCCAGCGCTTGTGGGGGGGTGCAGCAGAGGGAGCGCTGGCATTGGGAGGAGCAAAAGAAAAAACAGCTGTAACCGGAAAATGGTCAGAAGCCCAAGGCATAAACTCGCCGTCGGCTAGACGACTATGAACTATGTAAGAAATAGGATCACATTGAAGCAGAGGATTGACAAACAACAAATCGATAATGGAGTCACCATTGCGAGAAGAAAATGTGGGGTTATGACAGGAAGGGTGCTTAACTAGAGAGAAACTAGCGGCAGAAATAAATTGCTCAAACAACCTACCCCTACGATTTGAAGAATGATCACCAGTAGCTAAAAAACGGGCATTGAAATCGCCCAACAAAAGAACAGGGCACGGAGACGACGGGACATGTTGAGGAAGTGAAGCAATAAACTCTTCAAGGAAGGGGTCCTGAGCAATACCACACGGAGGCAAATAATACCCTCCAACCAAAAGCCTACGAAATGTAAACCATAGAGAGGTGCCACCATAACTAGAAACGAGACAGAAATCAGAAGCTCTACAAAGACTGCGATTGATCAAGACTCCCACACCAGCCCGTCGTGTACCCGATGACCCAGGAGAAAAACGAGTGTCAAAAATCAAATCTGGAGAAGGCAGCGGGTCTAAAGGAAAAAGGTGTGTTTCAGTCAGGAGCAGAAAAACAATGTGATTTGCGCGCATAAAACGAAACAGTGAATCAAGAACTCCAAAGCTCAAATTGCGACAATTGAAGGTACCAACTCGAACACTAATCATTGACGAAGATGGGTTGAGCGAGGCTGACGCGCAATCCCGCGGGCACTGTCCAGCACAGTTTCCTGAGCATCCATGGGGAGCTGACCACGGACATACAGGAAAATAGCAGGATCAGTAACTGAACTGAGGATATGTGCATATCTCTTGTGGACAACTTCCCTGACCGCAGCCTCCCGCTGCTCCAAAGGCAGAGTAGAGGCTCGGCGAAGAAAGTCAGGGTTTGATTCGTCAGTGGAAGCTTCCTGGGTGGAGAAGTGCGCACGGAGAGCAATTGCGGTTGAGCGAATACAGATAAAGGAAGCAATGTTGCGACCAACGAAACTGATGTGGCGGATACCACGCACCACCTCATCGCCCAAGAGAGCCCTCAGCATGGTCCGCACAAAGCCGAGCCGCTGTCTCATGATGTCCTTGATGTACACAGTGGTCAAATCATCCACACGGGCCTGAAGATCAGCAGGTGGGGAGACCAGCAGCGGAGAGGTCGGAGGATAGAATACGACAGGCCGAGGGCCACAAAGGCTGACATTCGAAGTGGGGTCACGACCAGCAAGGGCAGTCCTGACAGCTTCTGTACGAGATTCAGCACTCAGTGTGGGGAGACTCTCAAGCACACGGGCACGGGCATTGGCAGCAGCAGCGGCATAAGTGCGTGGACCACGAGGTCCACGTGGGGCAGGTCGACTAGACGGGGGGCGAGGGCCAGGAGCACCAGAGTTCCCAAGATCGTCCTGAATTGGAGGATTACCATGCAGTTGTCTAGGGGGAAGGCACACAGGCGCAGCCACATCATCATGGCGGGAGACTGGGGCAACTGGAGGTGAAGGCGAAGGCAGCGGCCTCCCAAAGCGACCCACCAGATCCTCGGCCATATCACGACAAACACTAAAAAATTCAGCAGGAGTGTCCCTCGGCAAATGTGCAAGCATAGGATCCAGCATCGCCAACGGATCAAAGGTTGCACAAACAGATCGCATCTGAGTGAGAACGACACGGAGATCGGCCAGAGATGCAACACTCGAGGGAGCAGCCACAGCAGCAAGAACCCGGACACCCGGCAGATGTGATCGGGAACGAGAACGGGAGCGACCACGGGGCAATTCATGTTCAGCAGGTCTTTTGGCGCGTCGGTCACGTGATCTGAAGTCACGTGATTCGGCATTTTCATCCTCCCCCATATTCACATCATCGGCCCAGTGAATTGGAGAGGCAGGAGCGGAGAATGGAAGCTGTGGAGCGGAATTTTCAACAGAGGAGGCACGGGGGTGCGAACGGGCCTCAAAAATCACGGTGCCACCAGAAAGTCCATCAGGGGGCACAGCGGGGGGTGCGGCGGGCGGCGCGGCATGCGGCGCATCAGGCGGCTGCGCATGCGGAGCGCTGGGAGGCGGCATTGATTTTAGAGAGAGAGAGAGAGAGAGAGAGAGAGAGAGAGAGAGAGAGAGAGAGAGAGAGAGAGAGAGAGAGAGAGAGAGAGAGAGAGAGAGAGAGAGAGAGAGAGAGAGAGAGAGAGAGAGAGAGAGAGAGAGAGAGAGAGAGAGAGAGAGAGAGAGAGAGAGAGAGAGAGAGAGAGAGAGAGAGAGAGAGAGAGAGAGAGAGAGAGAGAGAGAGACAGAGAGAGAGAGAGAGAGAGAGAATTACCATAGATCCCTTGGCGCAACGGTAGCGCGTCTGACTCCAGATCAGAAGGTTAAGTGTTCAAATCACTTAGGGGTCACATGTACTTGAGTAGAAGAGATGTAAAGGAGTTTTCTTGTGTCACGATGATGTATTTACCTAGGTAGTATGGCCCCTCACAATATTTATGTGCAAAGTTAAGTTGATCCATTATAATCTTTTTGTCAAGATAATCCTTTTGTCTAGTTAATCTCGCGCCCACCAAGTTGCCACAGTGTATCGCCGGACTTAAAAATGTTCTATTTCTTTTGCGGTTGCAAACAAAGAAAAATATGCCTAAGAGCCCACTTTTCGTTTCCCGACTTCCCTCGTCCCTTGTTTTTCTCCTTCTAGCTTGCACGCAGCTCAACTAAACCTCTCTGTGCACCACTTCTCGACGTTCCCAAGGTCCCTCTTCAAATACAACGCATTCGAGCGCACGCGCTCGACTCCTTGATCCATCGGCCTCTTGATCACATTCACCTTCTTGATCCTGTCCTCCCTCTCCCCTTCGCTATCGCAGTCCTTACCCGCCATCCACCCCGCGACCTCGTCCGCAAACTCGTCCTCCGCGCGCGTGCGCACGCCCGCACCGCAAATGTGCCCAAAGAGACCCATCGACCCCGCGAAGGCGGCGTGCAGGTCGTTGAACTGCGCTTTGAATTGGTCCCAGAGGTACGGCCGCACGAGCTCTGGGAGAGGCGAGCCGCCCGAGAGGGAGTTCCAGATGATGTAGGCGTCCTGGGGCTTCACGAGGGTGGAGTCGGACGTGAGCGCGAGGACCCTCTTGGCGTGGTCAAAGGTGTTGATGAAACCCAGTGAGGAGAGGCAGGCGATCTTGAGGTCGGCGGACGTTGCGGATTTGTAGACGTCAAGGACTTTGGCGAGGGTCGCGCCGGGGTCGGTGCAGTGCTTGAGGGCGGTGCTCATGGCCAGGCCGCGGAGGTCGGGGTTCAGCGCGCTGGCGTCGCCGGAGACGAAGCGCTCGAATCGAGCCTGGAGCTCTGCGACGGTCGAAGGGTCCTCGCTCCTCCCGGCGGCGGCGAGCACGAGAGTGCGCAGCTGCTTGGTTTCGTAGGGCTCCGACTCACTGAACTCGAAGCCAAAGGTCGACACTTTGGGTGCAAAGATGTTGCGGCGAACGGTCTGGATGGCGGTCTTGACGGCCGGGGATGACCTGTAGAGCATGGTAAGGATGTCGCTGAGGTTGGTATTGGTGTCGTCGAGAACAATGAACGACTTCTCGGATCCGAGGTTGTTGATCAGGGAGAGCCAGAGGGTCATGCTGACGTACCCGGCACGCGCGAGGTGGAAGGTGTCCTGAACAAGGTTCACGCGGTCCTCGATCGCCAAAAGTTCGTTCTTGTCCCTCAGGATCTTTCCAAAGCGCTCGATGGCGTACTCGGTCATCTTTACGCGGTAGATACCGGTGGCGTTGAAGTTGAGCTTGTAGTACTCAAACTCGCTCCTTGAATACGGGACCGTGATGGTGCCCGTCTTGGTGCTCAGGACGTGGTCGGTGGGCGTGTTTGGGTTCAAGTGCGTGACGATGCGGAGGGGAATGAACCACGCCTCGGTGTTCGCTTCCTCCTCGGCCGTCAGGTCACCGGTGACCAGGAATCGGGTCTGCGAGAGGTGGAGAGTGATCTTGTCGTCCTCGATCACCTCCTTTTCGACGGTGACGAGGGGGAAACCAACAAGTTTGGTCCAGCCGTAGAGAAGCTTGGCGACGTTGACACCGGAGGATTCGCCGAGGGCGGTCCAGAGGTCGATGGTGCTCGCGTTGGCGTACTTGTGACGTTTGAGGTAGATGCGGACACCGTTCATGAAGTGCTCTTGGCTGAGGGTTGCGCACAACATACGAATAACGGAAGCTCCTTTCTGTAGACAAACAATTATTAGACTGGTCAATATCCCACCAAACCTTCGGAGTGCATACCAAATAACTGATCTGAAAGGGGTAATGCTATGTCAGTGCCTCATACGGGGGTAGACTTCTTGAAAACGTACCGCATCAAAAATCTGGTTTACTTCGACGGCATCGGCAACGGGAACTTCGATGGGGTGGCTGGATCGCATAGAGTCCAACCTCATTCCACCGGCCAACTCGGTGGTGATGAACTTTGTCCACAGGTTCCACTCGGGGAACAGCGTGTCGGCAGCAAGGATACCCACAAAAGTGGCAAATCCTTCATTGAGCCAGAGGTCTGTTTCCAGTGCGTCAGCTAGGTGCACCTTAAATGGTGCGATTGACACATACCGCTCCACCACTCCATTGTCACTAAGTTTCCGAACCCTGAAATCAAAGAATGTGAGCCAAATGAGATCAACTTGTTTGTCAACTTACACTGGTGAGCGAGCTCGTGTGACACAACGTACGCAACACGCTGCTTGTGGTCAGCAGACGAGGACGCCTCGGAGTACAAAAGAGCATGCTCTCGGTACGTAATCAAACCCCAGTTCTCCATCTACCGATCATTGTTTCAGATGAACACCACATCACACACTTTCTCTCGTCGTTCCACGTACCGCTCCAGCACTGAAATCGGGGATGGCAACGTGGTCGCACTTCGGCAGAGGGTAGGCAATGTCAAAGTACTCTGAGAAGTACTCGAGAACTCTGCATGACACCTCGAGCGCGAAACGGCCTTCCTCCTTCTTTCCGGGAGGAGTGTACACCCTCACTGCAATGGGCTTGGCGTCGGCAGGTTGCTTGGGATGGGCGGTGTCCTCGATGTATTCGTACTCGGCAACCGCGAACGCAACCAGCTTTTGGAAGTGGAATCAGCAAACTTTTGTTGAGGCGGGGAATTCAAATCAACGTACGTAAGTGCTCATGATGGGGGTGCGGGCGTACTTGACAACCTTCAAGCCGTCGACGATGGTCTCCTCGACAAGGTTCATGTTGGAGAGAGCGGTGAGCGCGGGGTCGACTTTGAGGGTGATATCGAAGGTCGCTTTGAGAGCGGGCTCATCAGCACAAGGGAATGCTCGACGAGCATCAGAGCTCTCGAATTGGGTGACCACCATGAATCTACAATGAAAGAAATGGATAATCAATCACTAATGTCCCCTCGCGAAAGAATGCTCTCATATAGCAACACAAACTCCACGTTTTCTGTGTATCATTTTTACATACTTTTCGTTTCCGTTTGAGTCCTTGTAGGCGGAGCGGTAGAAACCGGACATCTTGTCATTGTGCTCGCCAATGAAGTTGATCAGCAAAGTCGCAGTCGAACCGGCGGGAATGACGTTGGCAAACTCGAACACCACGGCCTGGAGCGACTCATCGTACGAGTGACCCGTGGATTCCTGACTATCGCAAAATCGTGAGTCAACACCTCACAAGACACTGTGAAGTTATAGCATACGTGGACTCTGACTTTGCATGAACGACGGTCAGCTTTGCATTTCCGACAATTTCAAGTTCGAGAGCGTTGGTGCTGATCTTGGTGATGTCGTCGTTCACGTTCAGACTGGGGAGAAAAGGCAGCGCATGGCATTTTTAGTTGCTCGGAGAAGCGATTAATAGTCTCCGCTTACTGGATAGTGACAGTTCCGTTGTACTTGAAGGGCGGGAGAGGATTCGGGGTGAGGACCACGTCGTAGTGGGTGGGAGTGATTGTTTTTGGCAGAACATTGCGGTCGCCTGGGGCAGCAGTAGCCGAATTCGTAGAGTTTGCTGTGCACATTTGGACAGAATGAATGCAAGAAAGTGCGTCTGGGTGCGAGTTTTGTACCGGTCAGCGCGGAACAGCGACGCGTTTTGTGGTACAGTGTCCACCACAGAAGAACAAATTAGGGGTAGGACTTCCCACGGTATGTACATACGTGGGTTAACCGGATAAGTGCAAGCCCATCTACAGACAGTAGTTGAATCGTTCTGATTGGCCCCAAAGTCAGTTGAAGAAGTCGATATTATTTTCCGTGTATCAAGCAAGGTTGTGTTTCAAAGTGAGCAATAGAACTGGCAAGCAAATTGAAACCGCCAGCTGGTAAACGGAGTTGAACGATACAGAAGGAAACAGCGGTGCGGGGGCTGGTTCGAATATCCAGAAATATCTGCATGATTGAATGAAATGTATTTGGGGTGCAACTCGATGGAAACCCCCATGATGGATATGAAATGCATCTAAAATCGATGTGCAAGAAAAAAATAAAACGTGTCCGCAACACGCAAGAAATCCCAAAACCGAATAAAGCTCTGATCGAAGCCCAAAAAGGCACAAATATACACGATAGCATGTCGATAATCGTTTTTGCTTTCCCAAACGCCTCACGCTTTCAAACCAACAGCACCATCCACTGGTTCGTTTCCGGCACCAACGAGAACAAATACAGCAACGATCGCTCCGCATTCGAGCTCGACAACATCGTTGGGTCCCCGACTGGAGCGGGGACCGAAAACAAGAGCCCGAACGCGCTGCGCGTGAGTGCCCAACGATTCGCGACGCTTGCGAGTGCAGTCTGCTGGTCCATTGCCAGCACAACATCCTCGGGATGCAGCTGCGTCGGCAGAGGGATCGCGAACGGCCTGCAAGCACACTCTTGCTTCGATACGAACTTTCCGGGGGAGGGAGTTGGAGGGGGCGACGAGACGTCGATTCCGGAATCGACGGACGCGACT
This sequence comes from Cladochytrium replicatum, assembly GCA_025526935.1. Taxonomy (NCBI): domain Eukaryota; kingdom Fungi; phylum Chytridiomycota; class Chytridiomycetes; order Cladochytriales; family Cladochytriaceae; genus Cladochytrium; species Cladochytrium replicatum. The sequence continues at coordinate 25,085 of JAHLKD010000136.1, forward strand.
CGGAGTCGGGACGGTGATGGGCTTGGCGTGCAATTGCATGTATGATGAACTACGGTTGCAGAAACGGCGTAAGAGGCAGAGAAAAGGAAGCCCTCGGAGATCAACGACTCTGGTTCCGCGATGATCAGCGAGGCGATGTGAGAGGCTTTGCGGAGGTGTGTGTGGAGGTTGGCGAGGCGTTCGGTGTGGGCTGGGGAAGGAGCGGGGTTGGACAGAATCATTGCGGGTTGTGGTGCGAGCTGTGAAGGTGGGACGATCTTGCATAGGGATACGAAGCCATGGGAGGTTTGAGGGAAGAGTACAGTTTGATGGGATCGTTTTGCTGTGGTTGAGCGATTTTTGGACCGCACACGTCCTCCGCTTGGAGACGCTTGCACCCCGGAAGCTTTTTTCTCTGGCATGCCCACATTTGTCTTCCACTTCGGCCTTACTCCAACTACAAAGAAATCTTTGTCGATTAGCTAATTTTTCTTAAATGTATTCAACATTTACGTACCACGATTGTTCAATTTCGTTTGGCTCTTAGTGGTTTGAGCGTCAGCTTTCCCCACCGGGCTGTCAGCAGTATATGCCGTTACAGGCAAGACGCTACTGGGAGTGGTAAACATTGCTGCACCAGAAAGAATATCGCCAACTCCCGAAAACTGTGCAGGCTCTGATAAAGTCAATGTGTCACCGCACGAAGAAGTGCTAAGGTCGGAGAGATCTTGCTCCGTAATAAGAAGGGTGCTGTGGCACGATGTGGAAGTAGCAGAAGAAGACGATGTGGATGTGCAGGGGTCCATAATAAAAGGAACCTGAAGCTTTGAAGGCGTAGAGCCACTCTGCGGAACGACTGAGCTCGACGATCCGAGTTCAGATGATAAGCCGTTGTTCTGGCTCAGGGTCCCCGAGTACACCAAGCTGCCAAACTGCAGAAGCAGATCGTCCAAGGGTTGAATAGCCTGCTCACCGTTTTCTAGTTCCGTTGGTGTCATCATCAATCAGATCAGAATCACGGACTCGAGGCGCGGATTAAGGTTGACCGCGGTAAATGATAATCAGGGATAAAGAGGACGGGCGGTGCTGAAACGGCCAACAAGGCTTTATGTGGATCGCTGCTGATGATTGCCGTGATGTGCCAATTGAGCCCCACGCTGCAGTGCGTGCGCCAGCATAGTACTGGACCGGGCTGCTCAGAAAAATATAATTTGAGTGCGAAGAAAATAAAAGGGAGCCAAAAAAACGGAGCACTTGCGGGAGATGGACGAGTCGTGTTAACGGGCTCAAGGTCAAACTTACCAGATGCGAACAGAAAAAGCTCAATTTTGTCGCTGTCCTTTGGCGACCAGAAGCATGCACATCTCCCCTGGTTCTTCGATCTTGGCCTTATCATGACCCTCAGCACCCTGCCAAGCGAAGGTCAGTCATTATTAGTTGCGGGGGGCTGTGGTTGGTTGCACTTGGACCCCTGTGTCCCTGACCTTCGCTCTGATGAATCAATAAAAATCACTGCTTCAACCCAACGGTGTGGTGCACAATGGGCCTTCTTCCCAGTCGTTGAGAACCCTTTTGTGATCAACGACTACATCATCGATCTCTTGATCTCGCTACCCGTGTCATCAAATCATTTTTCCACTTTCATTTTTGTCTTTGTCTCGTGTACGTAATATGTGGGGCATTCTCGCTATAAAAGCCGCCATTTCGTAGCTCGAGAGTGTTGTCACCCAATGCAATCTTATGCTATCTTATAGCTAAATCATCTGCCCGTCTGCCCGTAGGAGTTGATTTCATAGACTATGTATTGATATACTTTGATTAACTGCTCGTATGACAAGAGAATGCAGTTTTCATAGGGTGATTGATACTAGCACTTAAGACGGATGGATGCATAGGGGATCTCAGATATGTTTGGATCCAAAAAAAGTGTGTCGACAAATCCAGCGCTTGCAAACCCAAGGAGATTAGATGATACACCTGGATGCATTCAATTCAGAAAAAAGATGCGCCAATTGGAATATGTTTCGGTGACACTTACGAAAAGGCATTATTATCCCAGTGGTATCCACTGTTGCAAACGCAGCCGTAGTTCGTGTCCCAGTATGAGTTTGGCGAGCAGCACTGGCCTTGCTGGGCGGGCCACCATCCCGCCCTGCACACACACGCACCGTTCGACGGAACCGTACCCCACGGGCAGTTGATCGGATCGCACCTGCAGATCATCAACAGAAAATATATAGGTACTCTTTGGTTTTTTGCGTGAGATGGTTTCACTTACGATAACGTGTTTGAGTTCCACTGATAACCGCTGTTGCAGACACAACCGTTGTTGGTGTCCCAGTATGAGTTTGGCGAGCAGCATTGGCCTTGCTGAGCGGGCCACCATCCTGGTCTGCAAACGCACTGGATACCGGAGAGGACGGTACCCCATGGGCATGAAGCCGGTGGAGTAGGCGATGGCGATGGCTTGGTGGTCGTCGTTGTGGTAGTGGTCTTGGTAGTGGTTGTCGTAGTGGTCGTGGTGGTCGTGGTGGTCGTGGTGGTCGTTGTGGTAATGCGGGGAGGTGATGCAACCAACTATTTGTCCGGAAAACATGTCAGAAAAGCCGGCTCGGTTATCCAACATAATTACCACTGTTGTGGGGAGATCCGCGAGCCGCTGGAAGGCAACAGCGGAAAGCTCAACGTTGTAGGTTGTATCGACCAGAACTGGAGTCAAGTTGAACGAACGAATGCTCGACAGGTCGGACAAAGAGAGAGATGGCAAAAGAGGAATGGTGACGTTTGAAAGCCCGTTTCCGGTATAAGTGATGGTCACGGTGCCCAATGATCGGGTCGCTTATAAAATCCGTCAGCGAACAGACTTTAAAACCTTCAAAGAACTTCGTACCAGAACTCTGGGATCCACATCCGACATCCACTGCAGCGTTGAAATCCAGCTTTTGTGATGCAGTGCTCGAAACCGACATACGGAGCGTGATCGTGTTGAAGCTGCCCAAAGACTTGCATTGCAATTGTGAGCCTGATCCAGCCGCGTAAGCATTGGTGTACCTGAAATGAGCGATTTTTCAGAATTACGCAAGAATGCCCGGCTTTTTTTATCCCCTACCAGCTGTTTGAGAGCGAGGAAAGTTTAACCAACGTCCACCGAAGCCCCGGGGTAGTGGTGAGAGCAGAGGTTGGGAGTGCGCCAGTAGCTCCCCCAAGAGCGTTTACGCTTATCGTCTCGGGCGCGGCAAAAGTGTTGATAGAAAGCTTGTCCGCCCATGTCCAGATAGTTGTGCTGGTTGTGTCCGTCACGGTGAGCACTCCTGTGTCGGACAGTTTCAGTGTGATGGGAACCTGAACGCCGCTACCGAGGTTCACAGTCCATCGAGGAGCGCCTGTTGCATTGAAGACGCCGAAACCAGCGGGTGATTGGGTGACCATGAAGGTCAAACCAGAGTCGCTAGTGGTGCAGTTGCCAATACAGTCGCTGTTGACGTACCCCCTAAGCGTTCCGTTTCGAGATACGCTGACCGAGCCGAAAGCATCCATCTTCAAACGCCACTGGTTGCTGGGAGAAACAAGCGATTCTCCGACGATCATCTCGGAATACAACGACGGGCTCGTGTCGTTTCCACTCGAAATCAGCTGCGAGTAATTGCCCGGACGCTTGATGCACTCGTTGCACGGATCGTAGCACGCCGTGAAGGGAGACCAGATGTTCGCACCTGCCGTCATGTTGCGCTGAGGCCACGACTCCCACACCTCCGTTCCGTCCTTTGCGACAACGACCAGACGACCCTCGTCCAAGAGCTTTGCGGTGTACGGCGGCTTGTCGCGGTTGGTCCATACGGTTGTCTTGAAGACCCACTTGAGGCGCGAGTCGCGAACGCCGAATTCGCCGTTGTTGGTGAGGATCAATTTGTACGGGGCAACCCCGCCGTCCACGTACGCAGAGTAAGATGACCACATGACGCGACCGCTATCACGCAGGACCATGTTTCCCTTTTGGTAAAAAGAGGTGAATATGAGCAAAAAGGCGAGAATGAAAGGTTTTCTTCAAGAAACACTCACGGATGGTTCCAAAATCCACGCGTAGCGTCCGTTTTGACTTTGAATCCCGGTGCCCCCAACTAGCCCATCGGAGCAATTTGCATCAAGCGACTTGATCTCGCGGTAGGGTCCAAGGGTGATATCGGCCGCGATGGTGGTGTGCGGGTCAAAGTCTGAACTACGCGATTTCGTGGTAATAAAGTCGGTCGGAACCATGTAGTCTTCGGGGTGAAAGTATCCCAAAGAGTGCAGGCAGCTGGTGCTGCTCGCTTGACCGGCACACCAGATCTTGACTCCAGCCGCATCGTACAAATTCAAGAAACCGGTGTCCTCGAGCACGAGAATGTAGCCAAAACCAGACGACCACAACTGTTTCGGGACACCCACGGTGTAATTCTACAAATAAAAGCTGACCTCAGCAAACCTGAAAAATGAATCATAAACAAGCAGCTTACGTGGGTCTTCGACTGTGTTGACCAAATCGTCGTGTACATTCCAGTTCGGTAAGCAGGCTTCACCTTGCTGAAGATGTCCTTTCCTTCAACGATGAGATGGCCCTTCTCGTTGATCCGCATGCGGGGGGTGTGAGTTGCTGCTGTAAGGTAGTTCATACCGTTTCGCCAGAGTTGAGTAAGGGAGCCCTGGGTAAGAACAAGCTCTCCAGTTCCTTTGAGAGTAAGCTTGTATTTTCCGTTCAGTGACTGCAGCCCCACGCTATTCGCCTCCATCACGTCACCAACGACCATGCTGTTTTGCGGGGTCGCGGTGTTGATCGCGTCCGAAATGGGTGCGGAGGGGAAGTAGTCGTTCACGACGTCCTCGCACGAGATTGTGGACAGCACGCACGAGACCTGGTTGTTGAGATCGGTGTCGAGATACGCGAAATCGACGTAGTTCATGGTGTACTCTTTGTTCGAGTTGATGCACATGAACGGGGTGGTGACGACTTGGACCCAAGAATAGCAAATGGGGACACGGCACTGGCCCGGTGCGAGCGGGAATGCGTAGCTACCGGAGAGCGTCTTGCTGACGGTGGTTGTGTTTGCCCAGTTCTTCTCGTCACGGTGATCGATTCCGTTCGCGTCGTTTTGCTCGGTGCCTTTCTGGATCGACCAGTTGTTTTCACTCGATACACCCTAGATTTTCGAAAAAAAGGTTTTACTCATGGGAGCTCCAACAAACGTTATGCAATGCCTTTTACCTCCGTGTGCCCGTTATTCGTCCCGTAGGTGTCTGTGTCTGTGTTTGACCATCCAGTGTTGTGAGTCGCTAAAATATTAAAAGGGTAAGCGCAAAGCAGAAAACCGAATGCCAGGAATCACAAACTGACCACTGTTACTGATTTCGTTGTCTATGGAGATTGACGAGGAGCTTTCACTCGTCCGTGAATCGCTGTGGTCGTGATTCTGGGAGGTTGTTGATCCGTCCATGGTGCTCCCACTGTTTCCCCACTCCCGGGCGTATCCGGTGCTGACCGAGCCGGATGGACCAGGGAAGATACCGGACGAGTAGCTCACCGTAGCGTCGCCATGCACATTATTTGAATTCATCCATCCGTTCGCTGAAAATTGGGATCCAATTCAATAAAAGGACACACTTTTTGGAGCTTGCGGATATAACTTACTGTCTTCGTGTGTGTTGGACGACGTCGAGCCGCTCGTGTCCGTGGTGGAGACGATTTTGTTGACAGAGTTTGTCCGACCCTCCCGTAAAGTAGACGAAGTAGTGTCCGCCCAAGACTCGTCCTGCGTCTTGGCGTAGGACTGCGTGTAGCTCTTCTCCACGGAGTCGGACATGCTGCTCGTGAACGCGCCGCCGTTCACCTTGCTCTCGGTCTTTCCGACTGTGTGGGTGTACTGAGTCCCATCGCTGGCCGTGATTCCGTACGTGATGCCCGTCACGACCGTCTGATCCAGGATCACGGTAAACGTACACCCGGGCGCTGGGGTGCTTGCCGGACACAGAATTCCGTTCAGGGCCAACGGGACAGCTTTCTGGTTTGACCCCCCAAAAATTTGTCAATGCGTAAGATTTTGGAAGGTTTTCTACGTGTTTTCCGATACTTACACCAAGCGTTCGTCGCTGCTGCGCACCGGGGATGCTGAGGAGCAACGGGTGGTAGTTGTTTGCAAACGGGTTCTCCGAGACGAGGGGAACGCAAGCGGTCAGAGGCTGGGCCGCCCGTCGAGTAAAGTTGATCAGGCGAGGAGCTTGTTTGGCATGCGAGAGCCTCGGAGGGTTGGATCGGAGCGGGTACTTTGCCGTGGAGTTCTTGGCCCTCGAGCTTTTCAGCGGCACCTCGACAGCTTTGGACTTTAGTTGTGCAGCGCGGGCGTTTGCGGGCGTGAGGCTGACGGTACCGTTGTTTGAGGTTCGGCTGGTAAAAGAAAATAGCTCAGAAAGATGGATGGGCAGGTTGGAGGAAAGTAACATACTGAATCACGTTCTTGGGATTCGCGCCCATCAACGAAGCGAAAGTGGTGATGCTGATCAGTTCACCTGTACGGGTGTCAATCAGATCACCGACCTCCAAGTCGAGATCTGGGAGGTACCAAGTGTCCGCAGCGACACGAGCAAGAAACAGGGCTACCACGACTAAGAGCGGGTGTAAGTTCATAGGATTCGATTTTGTGCAAATGGGAAGAGAGGTTGGCCCCTTTTGTAGAACGATTCCTGGTGCCACTACAAAAACAAAATGAAAATGAAATGAAAAAGAAAATTGAATTGTCTACAAATTTTAGAAAATCAAAAAAGATCCAGCATGGACGTGATTACTAATTAATCGCAGGGTACTTAAAAAACGTAACTGGTGTCTGAACTGATTATGTAAAATACTAGTCAGGCGTTACTTGCCAAGACTGGAAAGACGTCCACGGATCACCGGATCGCTTGGTGGACATACAGGTAACTAACTGGGGTACGATCTGATAGAGTCTAGCCAACGAGAAAGCAGAACGGTGCCGAGTTTGGCACATCGCAGTTTGTTAAATTTTTCACATCACAGCTGGTATAAATATATTATTTGTAGAATAATCCTTAATTAAACAGTCAGACTCCCTCGGGGTGACTGCTCGCAACTTGGATCGGTGAACCCCCACAGAAAGAGAGTGTCTCATCGCTATTATCACCGTGTGGATCGTGCTCTTTTCGAATGCCAGATCATGATGAGTCGGCGCATGCGGGGACGGTGCAAGCGTTCCACTGAATGTATAACTGCAATAAATTAAGCTCATGGCTGCACCCACATCATCAGTCATACAAATTGGCTCGAAAGAGGAAACACAAGAGCGGATGCACTAGAGCACACACCAAAAAGAAATGCCAGCACTCACATACATCGATCCCATTGCCTATAAACTGAATCACAAAGCTATTGCCAGATCAACCACAAAAATCACATGCCAATCAATGCACACTTCTTCATCAAACAGATATGCATAGCTGCATCGAATTATCACAGAAAGCAGTAAATCAGAAAAAAGCGTTGCTGTAACCACCACCCCCATCCGCCCTGCTCAAGCATCCCCATTCAGCGTTCTCGTTTCAAACAAGTTTGCCCGATTCCGATTCCTCACCCACCGCGACAGCCCCACGACCGCAAGCCATACCCCCGAAAACACCAGCATCACCCACGCCGTGTCCTCAAACGCTCCCAGACACTCCTCCCCGGCCTCCTTGGGGTCCGTGGGCTGATCCAGCCCGCTGTCCCCGACCGAATCGATCACGGTCGACCCGGGCCTGCATATATTCGCGCCCTGGAACCTCCACATCACGTACAGCACGGTCGGGAACGGCACGTCGAGGACTAGGACAACGAGGATGCCGAGCGCGATGGATGGGACCGAGCCCAGGAGGAAGGCTGCGCCGGACGACACGCCGTCGACAAACGGCCCGACGATTTTGCGGGAGATGGTGGGCGTTGTGCGCTTGAGGGGGAGGAATAGCGGTTGGACGAGGTAGGCTAGCGGGCCAATTGCGAGGTGCATGAGGAACCCGAGGACGGCGAAGAAGAGGTGGATCAGGAAGCGTGCGGTGCGGGTCGAGAAGACAAAGAGGGAGCGCGAGCGTTGTGTTGGCGAGCACGGCTTTTTATTCGTGCCGGTGCCCTGGGACGGGAGCACCGGGATCGAGAGCTGGGATTTGTCGTCTTGGTCTTTTGACTTCATAGATTGCGTGGAGAGCGTGCGGTGGATGTGCGCGTGGGTCGGGAAGGCGAGGAGGACTTCGCCGGAGAGCGGGAGGTCGCTGAACGTGTTGTCGCTGTGGCGGACGTGGGTCACTTCGATTGCGTCGGGTTCGCGCGGGTCCAGAGCGAAATCACCGAGGTCCTCTGAGTGCTGGTGGAGCGCGGAGGGCGAGCGCACACGGTATGGGCCGGGCTCGAGTGAATACGGACTGAGGGGTTTGAGCTCGGGGGTGCCGCTTCGGCTTGTCCCGCTGGCGTAGTCTGAGAACGAGGAGCGAGAGCCGCGGGTGAGAGATGAGGGTGGGTTGAGGTCCGAGTAAGCACGCAGGCGGGGGTCGGCTGGGTCCAGTGCTTGCTCTGCAGACACGCTAAGGGACCACTTGAGGGTGGTATCGAATTTGTTGACGGGGGGAGCGAGGAGTGAGTTGCGGAGGTGGGAGGGTTGGTCTGGTGGGATGGGGAGGGAGGTGTAGACGGGTCTGAAGAGGGTCCATGCTGTATTTGAGTTTGGGTAGATGCTGTTGGAGCTCGACACTCGTCTGATGGAGAAATCTGGCTGTGGGTAGATGGGATCCGTGGAAGGATCGGAGGTGTCTTCGTAAGGGTGGATCATGATGGAAGGATCAGGGCGGGTCTGATCAGCGGACACAGCAGCAGCCATCAGAGGGAATAGGGGAGGGCAGTTTAGATTAAGTATTGAATTTGGCAGGGGCGGATTGCAACGGGCGGGGGGTCGGGGAAGAAATAAGTTGGAACCAAATGGACGACAAGTCCATGGAGGTAGAAAAAGGATAAATCTGGTTAGTAAGCGAAGGCCAGACACCAGAAAATTGACAGGAGAGGGTAGAGATAGACACAGCAGAGCAGATTTGCATTGGTATGGAGAGAGAGCTGTCTAATTGGGTATGAATACGTCAGAAGGGTCGGTGCCGAGACAGGAGCAGATCGTCCGAATCACGGATTACTGGGAGCGACAGTTGATTTGATTTTGGAACTGTGACAAGCGCAGATCAGATCACGGAAAATGACAGAAAAAGAAGAAAAGAGAAAATCCACGTGAAATGGAATACTCCGATTGGTGTGAATGCGTTCGGCAATGGAAGGTACGAGAAGAAGCAAACCACTGACGTGTATCAGTGCCGTGCTGACACAGCACATCCGACCGAACCTGGAAACTCAATTTCATCTTCGCACTTGCTTGGTTGTGAAGACATCCATCAAAACTTTATGTGCCACAGATAGATGCACACAACGTACTTGCCAAATATGCTAATACAGCATAGATGGCGTTATTCTCATGGTGCCACTACTGATTCAGGCAGACAACTCGCAAAAAACCCGACCTGGGCATCTAATTTTCACCTAGTAGCTATTTATACCATTTTTGAAAGAGAAAGACTGTTGGCATTAAAAATTAACTTAAAGAGCCAACTTCATGATTGTCGACGGTGCAGTTCTTTGAGCGAGCATTCAGGCGCTACCAAAAAAGCATTTACGTTTAGAATTGCTTCTAACCTAATCCTTTCATAAGCGGATGTAAAAAATTATTCCTTTGTCTATCTTTTTGCAGTTCCCTTTGTCCCGTTGCCCGGCAGGCTAATAATCATGAACAGGCGTTGTCTGTTCTAGTTCCTTCTATTTGATGCTATCTATCCAATTTTTAACGTTCTTTATTTTGTGCAGAAGTGAGACTCCGATCCCCAAACCAGGCTGATGGTGATATGCTCATCTGCATTCAGAAAACGTGGTTAAGGCAACAGGGGCACACCAGATTAGTGATGATTTTTTACAATTGCACTTCCGGTCCGGAACAGGAACACAACAACGGAGAGGAACAGCACTGGATTGGGTGGAACACTTGAACAACGACATTGCAGCTCAGCCAACCTTGTACAACAGACAATCCATCAACTCACAGCCGATTGCGATGTTCAGGGTTCTGGATGTGTGTATCAATATCAGAAACACCAAGGCCGTGGGTGTGGCCCATGCATTTATCTGCACGTGCAGAACAGTGGAATATGGCTTTGTAACCTTGTGCGCCACTCGCCTGCGTATCCGCCGTTGTTTTTTCCCACACTCAAATTAATCCGTGTTAGCAATCAATATTTCCGCTCGCCAGCACTGCCCGATTGGCCGATTCGATTTATTAGTCCACACCCCCTACCTTCCTGCGTGCCAAATTTATATCCTTGCAAGCGCTCCCCCCCTTCCCCAATCCCTAAACACAACATCCCAATCACACAATGAAAGTTCTTGTCACTGGCGCTGCTGGCTTCATTGGCTCCCACACTGCAGAGCGATTGCTCAGAGGCGGCCACGACGTGATCGTTGTCGACGAGGTGAACGACGCCTACGACGTGCGACAGAAGCACCAAAACCTGCATATCCTCGAACGCACCGCGGCGGAATGCGGACGATACCTTGTGCTCTACAAAGCGGACTGCGCTGACGTGGCTGCGATGCGGGCCATATTTGAAAGAGAGGGGCCGATTCACAGGGTGTGCCACCTGGCTGCGCGTGCAGGTGTACGGCCTTCTATTCAGGTAGCGTTGGGTAGTACGGTGTGTTTACGTGTGGGACTTATGATGTGTATCGGTCGGTGTAGGATCCTCATGTTTACATCCACTCCAACATCAACGCGACGGTGTCGATTCTGGACCTAGCGAGGCAGTTTGGATGCGAGCTCGTCGTGTACGCTTCCAGCTCCTCTGTGTACGGTGGAAACACCAAAGTGCCGTTCTCCGAATTTGACCCTACCGAGCTTCCCGTGTCGCCATACGCAGCCACCAAGAAAGCCTGCGAGCTGATGGCTGCGACCTACAACTCTCTGTACGGGATTCCAGTAACGGGACTCCGATTCTTTACAGTTTACGTAAGTGTTTGTCTCTTATCACGCCCGATCTGTTCTTTTTGCTGAGCTACTCTTCTTTTCTCTTTCTTTTCCACCATTGTTCCGCCACTGGATAACGCGTGCACACGTGGATCGATGAAAAATCCTTGGTGGCTGTACTTGTCCCGTGACTTCACGTGTGTTCGCGCCTTAGGGTCCACGTGGGAGGCCAGGTAAGAAGCAACATCGGAAGATCTTCCGCACTTTGATCGATCGGAAGCTAAGCCGAATCATGATCTTGTCTTTGTAGATATGTTCCCGTTCATCGCCGTGGACAAGCTTTTCCGTGGCGACCAGATCTCGCAGTTTGGAGACGGCACATCCTCGCGCGACTACACCTACATCGACGACATTGTATCCGGCATCCTTGCGTCACTGCTCCCACCAACACCTTCCGGCGCGCGGGTGTACAACCTCGGCAACAGCACCACTGTCACGCTCACCGAGTTTATCCGCACTGTCGAAACCGCCGTCGGCAAGCCCGCGCACATCAAATATCTCCCCGACCAACCCGGCGACGTGAAACTCACGTACGCGGACCTGACGCTCTCAAAAGCGGAGCTCGGGTACGCACCGCAGACGTGCGTTGAAGACGGGATCCGGGAGCTTGTGAAGTGGTACGTTGGGAGAAACGCGGACGAGAGCGTGCATGTGAGGATGTTGGACGCGGTCACGGGCAAAGAGGTGGAGACAAGGGTGGCGTTCTTTGATGTCGAAGAAGACGAGACGGAAGGAGTTGGGTCGAGTAGTAGCGCGACGGACTATGAGGATGAAAGCGCGTCGGTTGGGATGTCGGAGGAGAGCTTTGGGACGATGGGCGGGTCTGAGGAAGAACACATCGCGAGGGTCACGTCCGAGTCGACGCTGTATGAAATGGACGGGGTTGGAATGGTGTATTCCGGGATAGTGGCGGAGAAGCAGTCGGTTGGGTCGGAGGGGGCCCTGCTATCAGTGGAAGTTGCCGATGTCTCTGACAGATAGCATTTTTCTGGGGGTCAAGATTTGAGACTATATTGAGGACTTTTCTTCTTGCTTTGTTGAGTCCGCCCGGTTGCGGTTCGTGGTTTCGTTTTTCGCAGACAACATGGCGTCACTTGTTTTTGTTTTTGGTGATTGTTTTTTCTTTCGAGTGACTTGAGATGTATCCGTCACAAAGAAAGAAAGAAAAGACTCTCTGTACAATGTAAACAAAAAAGATTCTTCTTGCTTTGTTGAGTCCGCCCGGTTACGGTTGATGGTTTCTTTTATCAGACAACATGGCGTCACTTGTTTTTGTTTTTGGTGATTGTTTTTTCTTTCGAGTGACTTGAGATGTATCCTTCACAAAGAAAGAAGGGAAAGACTCTATACAATGTAAACAAAAAGATTGTGTTTGCTATTTTATAGAAAAGCCTGGCGACTACAGCCACCGTCGAAGATCGTGTTTGGTGCTGTGACCCCACGCCAACAGACCGCCCACCATGGCATCGCAGGTTCAAAACACTGTATTCGCGAGCGCATTCGTGCAATGGGTAACCGGACAAAGAGCATGATTCATCTTTAAATCATGCTGATATCGGAATTCCACATAGCTGTCGACTTTTGATGAGTTGTCGATGCAAGTCGACTCTATCAGAGAACTCGCCGACGGCGCAATCTTTTACGAAGTCCTCTGCGACATGTACGGACACCCCCTCCCCTCCCTCAAACTACCAAATTTTCTCCACTCGCACAGAAATTGGAATACCCTCTTCGCATTGGAACCCTTTTTGTTAAAACTTTTTACCCTCCAGCGATCCAAACTGGTTCCGAATCCTCCGCAACCTCGACCCGGGAGACAACTGGGTCCTCAAATTCAACAACCTCAAAAAGGTTTACAAGCTCATCATCGGGTACTACGAAGAAGTCCTTGGGCAGTCCACAGTCGCCCTGGCGCATAATGCCGCACAGCCCAACTTTACGGCCATTGCGAGAGACATGGACGAGGGTGAACTAGTGAAACTTGCGCAGCTGGTGCTCGGACTTGCGGTGCAGAGCGCAAGGAATCAGATGTACATTGAAAAAATACAGAGTTTGGACGAGGACGCGCAGCATGCGATTATGTTGGGGATCGAGGAGGTGAGCGAGATCGAGAGAGAGAGAGAGCATGAGGATGCAGAATCAGTGGAATGGAGGAATTGAAATTTTTTGTTTTTTTGTGTGCTAGGTGATGGCAAAGTTGGGTGCGTCGCTGGTTCCAGACTCTGCAACGAGCTACACAAGGTGCGAAAATTTGGTGCTACCTTCTAAGGAATTTCCTAATTTCTTCTGAAGCGAGGAGGAACCTGCGCGACAGCAGACTGGGCAGTGGATTGCGGAAAGGCAGGACCTTGAGCGATTCAACCAGGCTCTGCGGGAGCAGCTAGAATCCTTACAGGCCAAGCTGGTAATTTATCGCTCTATTATTATGTTTCGAGCGATCCCTTAACCTGGCAAAATTACAGGAAGAGACGATGGCGGATAAGAGAGAATTGCAGAACCGGTTGCACGATATGGAGTCTACTGTTCTAGCGCAGAACGAAGGGGTGCAGATCGACGTGATACGGAAGACTGAGATCAACCATTTAAAAGCTGACCTGTGAGAATTCGATTGAGATTTGTGGAGATTGCAACTTGAATGTGTCGTACAACAGGGATAAGAGTGAAGGAAAGCGACTGGAATCGGACATAACGATCGAGAAGCAGTCGAACCTCATCAACGAATTGACCCGCAAGGTTGATATCATTTCAATTTCTTTTTTCTCTTTTTGTGCCGACCCACCCTGATCCGGTTCTCTGACTCCAGCTCGATGATGCACAACGACGTGCAGAGGAAGCCGTCCGACTCCGCGACCAGCTGGACGAGTTCCGACACATGGCCGACCGGCTCCAGAAATCCGAAGCCCTCCTCGAGAAATACAAGAAGAAACTCGAGGAGAGCTCGGACCTCCGCAAACAGATCAAGTCGCTTGAGGACGCCAACCTGCGGCAGATGGAGCGCGCGGACCGGATCGAGGAGGAGTACCGCAAAGTGTCTGCGATGCGGCCGCTGATGGACACGTACAAGGAGCAGATCTCGACCTCTGAGGCGCGGATGTCGGCGATGCTGGTGGAGCAGACGAAGCTTGAGTTTGCGCTTGGGGAGATGAGAACAAAGGTCGTGATGCTGGAGGATGAGAAGGCGAGGCATATGGAGACGATTGATGGGTTGGAGGACCGGTTGAAGGAGAAGGAGTTTGAGGTGGTGAATAGGTCTACGGACGATCCGGAGCAGAATGACGTGACGTCGCTGTGAGTTGTGAACGAGACAGTTGAGTGAGAAACATGGACGCTCATGAAGTTGTTTTTAGGAAATCTAAGGCTGCGCAGATGGAGGCGGAGCTGGAGCGCTTGCGAAAATACAAGTCGTCGGAACAGAGCGCTCAGGAGCGTGTGCTCTACCTTGAAAACATGCTTGAAGATGCAAAGGGGCTCCGAACAAAGTTTGAAGCGGTACGCAGACACAAATTCAAGTGCATTTGAGTTTTTTAGTTTTACCAATCCACCATTCCTTGTTCCAGGACTACCTGCAAGCCGTTCAAAGGAACATGGCACTCGAGAACGAGTTGACGCAACTCAGGGCCGTATCCGCCACCATGTCGCCAGCGTCCCCGCCACAGGGCGACGCCGCTGCCCTCCAGCAACGTCTCGCCGACACAATGTCCCAGCTCACCATCCTCCGCCAAAAGCTCGCCGACGCCGAAATCGCGCTTCAGAGCCAGTCCCAACACCCACTCCGCTCACCCACGCCCAACGCCGGCCCCGGCGGCTTCAGCACTCCGGACGAAGCCGGTGTGCAGCACGAGAAGATGAAGCGCAAGGTCGACGAGTCGAGCGAGGAAGTTCGCAAGATGAAGGGCCAGATCAACAAGCTCTTGCTCGAGAAGGACCAGCTTCAGAGCGCGCTTGTGGAGGTCAAAGACGAGCTGATACAATTGGAGAGGAGCAACAGCGACCTCAAAGCCGCTTTGGCGGCGATGGAGTCCCGGGACCAGAACCCGGACGAGGTGGGCCAGAAGCTTGCCGCTGCGACGCAGAAGATGGTGCAGATGACGGAGCAGAATATGCAGCTGCACAAGGCGCTGAAGAAGGCAAAGGAGTATATACAGAGCCAAGACAAGCAGTTGAAAGACATCAACAATGTATCGCAGCGGGTAAGGAAGTGGGGCCAAGCGACAACCTATTTTGTATTGATTTTTGTTTGTGCAGGACAACTTTGCCGAAGCCGCCGCTGCGTACGAGGCTGCGATCAAAGAAAAGACGATCGAGTGCGACCGGTTGCGACAGGAGCTCACGGACACGCGCAACGCCGCGAGGAGGGAGCAAAAGATTATGCTCTCTGCGTGGTACAACTATGGCATGAAGACGATGCAGCAAAAGGGGACCGGTTACGGACTCGGACACGTTCCGCCTTCTGGGAGCGGGGCGTCGGCGGCGATGAGGGCTGGAGCGAGGAATGCCGCGGGGGGAAGCCAGCAGAGCTGGTTGGCACAGCAGAGGAGTAATTTGGGAGGAAATTTGAAGAGGAGAGCGTGAGGGTGTGAGGGGGTGGGTCTGAATTTCTATATTTCGAGCGGCGATTGTTTTTTTTCTTCTTATTAGTTGGTCGGGTACTATATACTGTCGCTTTAATGTTCTCGGAATCAATCAATACAAAGCAAGATCGTTGCAATTAGTGGAAATGCACGCAGTCTGACTTGGAATGTGTTTGCCCCAGCCTGGATTTCAAATGATTAACAGCGTACAGCCCGTGGCAACGTACAACAATTTGGCAAGCTCTGATGCCGCGGTAAGCCTGCTCGGAAACTCATCTCAAACCTTTCTTCTGGTTCTAATTTAAGTCAGAATTCGGTAAAATGAAATGTAAAGGATGAGAATACAAAAGCGACTCGTATCGTTCAATTAAGCTCTCTTTCTTCTTGAGCCCGAGTTTTTCGCGAAATTGATCTTTTCTTTCGGAGCTGTTTGCATTTATGATATGTGTAAAGTGCTCTGACTTCGGGAAATCAATATATCTGAACGTATTTGGACACCAATCAAGCAGATCTGAATCGAAAGAGCATTTATCAAGCAGAGCTTCTGGCTTGATCCACGCTGAAGTGAAGAGATAGCTCGTCTTGAGCTCGAACGCATTTTTCGAGTACTTTTGCTTCGATCTGCAGTTACCACCACTCGACGGTTTCGAATTGCCCCTGTACAGATGCCAATTCCATCGCCAAGCGGTGTAGACCATCATCTTGTGCCCGAAGTTACTAACTAACCCAATCAGCGACTTTGTCTATGTAAGGTTTCATATAAAAGGCTCACTCTCCAATTCAGTTTTGCTCAGCTTTCTTGTGTTCAGTCTTCAGCAGCTCAGTAGAAAGTGAACCACCGTGTGCATCCGGTAAGCTGGGGAGGGCCACCCTCAAAAGCCTCAACCCTTTCCAAAAGCGCTTGCTTTGTCAATGAAGAATCAAACACGAGAGATGAAGTGTTTCACGATGTGCTTGCGACGCAGACAGTTTGCAACTTTAAATGCTGGATTAGGCGTTTTGGGACATGCTGCGAGAAGGAGCATGATTTTGTCAATGAACTCAAGGGGAGTCTTGAGCGAGACAGAAAAGGCAGTCCAAATTTGGAGCGGCACCCAAACAATAATGTTAAACAATGACTATTACAATGATGAGGAAATCACACAGCTTCTGGCTGTAAATGGTTAGCACCGCGTCATAATATTAAGCAGCAACTCCCATCTTTTCGTTAATAAACTGCTCGGAAAACTCCCACAATTTCTTCTGGTGTTCCTTGCTATAGCTGACCACTGAAGACTTTGTTTCAGTAGCAATCGAAAAATACCGCGCCGGAGTAACCGAGTCTGCAGAGCCTGCCCACTTTTCTTCAGTAGCATACGATGCCATGAGGTTCCCCGATTCGATGGTGCTGCTCAGCTGTCTGTGAGGATGAAGGCCCGTTACATCCTTGAACCACACGAATGCCGTGATCCCGAACTCGACCAAGTTCCTGACAAACCAGTTAAAGCCACGGCGGAGGCTGGTGGTGCGACAGAAGCCAGGATCGAACACAACGACGGCCAGGCGA
This sequence comes from Cladochytrium replicatum, assembly GCA_025526935.1. Lineage (NCBI taxonomy): Eukaryota > Fungi > Chytridiomycota > Chytridiomycetes > Cladochytriales > Cladochytriaceae > Cladochytrium > Cladochytrium replicatum. The sequence continues at coordinate 42,298 of JAHLKD010000136.1, forward strand.
GGATCAGAGACGCGATCCCGGAGTGCATAGGCAAAGAGCACATTGCAGAGTTTGGAGAAGGGGTAGACCGTGTAAGGAGTTACCACTTCGGGATCGCCGTACGCCCAGTCGGACGGAGAGTTGGGAGTCCATTTTGTTGGAGGTGCGAACCCGTACATTGGGTTATGCATTCCTGAAGACACAACGACCAAACGGGGGTTGTCAGATTTCAGCAGGTTGGGCAAGAGAAGCTGCGTCAGGTAGAAGTGGCCTGTAAGAAAAGATCAGATTCGGAAGCCGACGACGCTTTCTTTCTCGCGACTTACTCAAATGATTCACAGCAAAGACAGTCTCGACACCGTCTTTGGTCTTTTCGATTGCGGTCGCTCCAGTTCCGGCGTTGAGAACGAGGCTGTCGATCACAGGGTATTCCTTTGTTGCCCAATCAGCGAACGATTTCACTGATTCGAGGGACGTAAGGTCGAGAGGAATGGCGCACGCGACAACGGCTTCACGGTGCTCTGGTTTCAGCACTCTTTGGATAGACTCAACAGCGGCGTGGACGCCCTTGAGGTTTCGCGAGGCAATGACGACGCGATGGGTGGTCGAATTTTCGCTAGCGATCCTCAGGGCACACTGGTAGCCGAGGCCTGCGGTGGAGCCTGTGATGATGACTATTTTCTTGGTTGACATTGAGTAGATGAATGAACATTTGCTAAGAGTAATCGCCTTTTTATGGCTATTTCTGATTTCTGTTTTGAAATTGACACGACAAACTAAAAAATTTTACCGACGTGGCTGATGACAAATGAATCGATAATACTGCGCATCAGCATTCCCTCTCAAGATAGGAAGATGGTGCAGATTGCAGTGTCGCTTTTTTGTTACCGCGGTTCGTCGCAATTACCTGAATATTGGGCACTCTCTGCACAAGAAAATTTGAGCAGGACAACCAAAAGCACTATCTCGACGGCGAAATCATAGCTTCGCATGGTCTTTGTTTTGTGTTGGATTACTTGTCTCATCGCAGAGTCCAGCAAATTACGGCACTAATAATAATTGAGTTACCAAAATCATTTCTTTCAATTAAATAACGTCAATCCCTCAGCCCTTTTTATGGCTTCGGCTATTGGGTGGCACAGTCAACTTTAAAAAGCCATCTTCGTGGCTTCGACATTGAGTTTCTAGTCATTTCCACATCAAAAATGCCATCGTTCAATCCTAATACAACCTTCCTCATCATTGCTCTCAGCTCAACTGCTGTAGCCTCGGCTTATGCGTACTACTCGCTCTCGTCAGAGCATGCGCGACTCTCGCGTTTGATCACCAAAAATGCTTCCTCATTTAGCCCATACACCTCATCATCACCTCTGTCAACTCTTGCAGATCCGACACGCGCAGCCGCATCAGACTCGGAGATCTTCGTCGACTCGTACTCATTAGCTGCTCCAACAAGCTCACTGCCAGATGAATCCGCTGCGAAACTACTCACTCTTTTCCTTCGTGTCGGAATGAGTGGATTTCGAAAGACGCCCCAGGGGCACCTGATCGCTTTCGTTCGAAGGGGACTGAAAAACCACGTGTACGATTTTGAAGAGATTCGAAAGATGGACTTTGAGGAGGGACAGGGCGTCGTTGGGACCTATCTAGTTGTCAAGAGGGAGGAGCGCCGCGTGGAGGGAGAAAAGGAGTTGGCGATAGCAGAGTTTGCGTTTGGAGAGGGAAAACATGTGGCTGCTGAATTGATCTTTAAGGTGGTAAAGGGGGATCGAGACACGATGATCGAGTCAACGACCGTGATGTGGGATCCGCTGACGTTCAAAAGAGGAAAGCTGCTGATGAACAACCCGTTCTTAAGATGGGCTCATGAGATCACGGCTATGTCGCTATTGGAGAAAGGTTTGGCGGCGCTGCAGAAGCAGAAGCTGGCCTGAGTTGCGATTGGTGTGATCCAACTATGTGTGACACTCTGTGATCTGGTCAATGATACTTTTGTGCCAAGTTTTGAATGGCCGGTGCCTTACTATTTCTTTCCTAATGCACGATTCTAAATTCTAACGACGGAGCAATTGACTGATGGGACCGCGAGAAGAAGCAACTGTACTATATGTCGTTAAAATGAAATCAATCTCGAAGCCATATTTCTTATGAGGAATGACTAAGCAAACTGTTCCAATCATGATGTTAAGCGTTCCAATTCTCTATGTTAACGGTAATCCTTGACCGCAATCCCCAAGATTTGGATTCATTGTTACGCACAAATTTCTACAATTTGTTGCTTCAAATCTGTCCTCTGACCAAAACCCAACAGTGTCACGTCCCCAACGTACACGCCTTTACCCCCCACCGTCTCATGCGGAACACGGACGAGTTTGTTTCCTCTGCACCGCTTTCAACCCTGACGCATCGAGGTTGAGGTGAGCGCTTGGATCAGAGTCCAGAGCGACGTCACGCCGGGGGAAGAAAAAATTCTGACAGTTGACTCTCGGGTGTTCTACTTCCGATGGTGTGTGTGTGCATTTCAGTGCAGGTATCGTGATTCTGGAGTGTCCGAATGGGGATCGGAATTAGGGCGTCCCTGTTGGATTGATTGCGGGAGAGGAGGCCGAAGTTGTAGCCGTGCTAGACGGAATTTGAAGGCGACGGAGTTGGAGATTGAGGGGGCCCGTACACCTGCGACGACGATGATGTTGCTGCTGCTGTTGGACATGCTCAATGTGTTTGGGACAGATCTTGCTCATTTATGATACTGTGATTCGTCTCAGCGCATTATTGCGTAAATGGTGCAAGCATTGCAGCGTGTCACTAGAATGGATGAAAGTAAGCCCAACACTACTTTTGGATACAAATGGCAGTCGGCTTCAACTGAAAGGCGGCCGGAAAAGTGTTGGGCTGGGCAAGTCCTTCATTTGTATAAATACAGATTGAAATTTGAATCATTAGAGAGTTGTATGTCTTGCGTACTTCATTCCATCCCCACCCATCTTTCCGGTTAAAACCGCCTCCGAGAATTCCCACAACTTTCTCTGGTACTCCTTGTTGTAACTGTCCACGGACGAGGATGTCTCCGTTGCAATCGAAAAATACCTCACCGGAGCAGCAGCAGAACCCAGATAGACAGCCCACTCGTCGTCAATCGCGTAGGACGCCATCAGGTTCCCCGACTCTTCCGTGCTGCTCAGCTTCCGATGCGGATGGAATCCAGACACATCTCTGATCCACATGAGCGCCGTGAACCCGTGCTCGAGGACGTTCCGCAGCAGCCAGCTGTAGTTTCTCCTGAAGCTCGTCGTGCGACAGAATCCAGGATCGAAAACCACGATCGCGAGGCGGGGATCTGCGACGCGGTTGCGCAGCTCGTATGCGAAGAGGACGTTGCAGAGTTTGGAGAAGGGGTAGACCGTGTACGGAGTCGCTACCGCGGGGTCTCCGTAAGCCCAGTCGGAGGGGGAGTTTTCGGTCCAGCTGGGGCGTGGGGGGCCGAACTTGTAAGCGGGGTTGTGCACGAAGGATGAAACCACGACCAGCCGAGGGTTTTCGGAGTTGAGCAAGTTGGATAGAAGCAGCTGCGTCAGGTAAAAGTGGCCTGCAAGAAAGAAGGGAACGAGGTCACGTTTGTGAAAAAATTGGAACTGAGCAAACACACACTCCCTCTTTCTCCTTTCGCGATGACGTACTCAAATGGTTGACTGCAAAGACGGTCTCGACTCCATCTTTGGTCTTAACAATCTTTGCCATCTCAGTTCCGGCGTTGAGAACGAGACTGTCGATGACGGGGTATTCCTGTGTCGCCCAATCAGCAAAGGACTTCACTGAATCAAGGGTGGTGAGGTCCAGAGGAACGGCGCACGCAACGACAGCATCCCTGTGCTCTGGTTTAAGCGCCTTCTGGATCGAATCGACGGCGGTTTGGACTCCTTTGAGGTTTCGAGAGGCGATGACGACCCGATGGGTGGTTGGATGTTCGGTTGCGATGCGGAGGGCGCACTGGTACCCGAGTCCTGCTGTCGAGCCGGTGATAATGACGATCTTTTTGGTTGCGGTGGACATTGTTCTGAAAGGAGGAGTTCTGTGGTAGATCAACTTTATAAAGCCTAAACCAAAAAGGTTTCCGCCTGTTGAGCAACAAAATTTCGATCTGACAAATTGATGTTTGATAAATTTTCGTGCAACGTGGACGTTGGAGTTCTTGCTGCGCATTTGATTTCCGCTTTGCAAAAGAACGTCTCGTCGGGGCGTGACGACGGGTTGGCGGTTGAGTGGATTGTTCAAGTGAAAATCACGCCGATCACTTCAATTTTGTAAGGCGAAGCGATCACTCTCCGTCTCCCCCAACCATGTAGTCCGAATTGTCGCTAATTGTTCTTTATTCCGTTGCTACATTCTCGTCTCGTGGAGGGGCCGAAGCCAGCGACAATGATAATACTATCGTTGTTGCCTGGACATGATATCTCGCGATACATGATCACCACAACGCAATTATTTTCGAAAAAAGTTTTTCCGTTCAAAATCTGATCTTTTCTATCATACCGCCCCGCTTTCTTTTTCGTTTCTTTTTCTTTTCTTCTTTTGTGGAATGTGTGTGTGTGTATTTGCTATGCGTTCTTCGTGCACGCCGTCCGTTCCACACCTTTGGTTTTCCTACTCTAAAAAAAGGGAATTCACATCCAGAACAAAAACAAAAAAAGTATAAAGCAAAACCCATTAAACTTTCTCCAAACTCCTCCCAAATTCCCGCCTCTCAACTTCTTGTTGCACCAGCACAAAAAAGTCCATCTGTTCACAACAATCCGCCCATATAAAACACCTCCAGCGTTTCGAAAAAAAACAAAATACACAAGAAATCACAAGCAAAAACCCCCGATGATCTTGTTTGTACTCCAGCACCCACTGCTCTACACACCACTCTCTTTCCAATAACAAGCATTCTTTTTTTTCGTGGGGGATCTTATCGCCCACCCTGCTGTTGCGGCGGCACCATCCCCATCTGTCCCGCACCTGCCCCGCCGCCGAAAAACGCTCCAGCCGCTCCGGGCGGGTTCGATCCCAACCCCGCCGCAGCCCACAACGCTGCCATCTGGCTCCCCGTCTCCCTACCACCCGCACTACCACCCCCAGCACCACCCCCGTTCATCAGAAACTGCGCGGCGAGCAATTGCTGATGTTGTTGTTGCTGCTGCTGAGTTCGCTGTTGTTGCGGGATCCCGCCTGTTTGTTGCAGGTACGCCGCGGCGGCTGCTTGCTGCTGCGCCGTGTATGCGTCCGCAGCTGCGATGCGGTCCTGGAGCGAGAGTTGGGGCATGCCGGACATGTTGAGGTTGCCAAAGGGCGTAGTCGCAGGCGGGGCGGGTGTGGATGTTTGAGGTGGTAGACCGAGCGCTGCGAGTCGGGCGCTGTTTGGACGCGGGAGGGAATTGGATTGTTGCTGTTGTTGCTGTTGTTGCTGTTGTTGCTGTTGTTGCTGTTGCTGTTGTTGGGGTTCGAGCATCGGGGTTGTGGTTGTGCCGATCAGAGGGCCGCGCTCTTCGAGCTGGTCGTAGTGGAGTACAAACTCCTTTTTGACCCGGTTCCATGAGACCGGGTCGAAGAAGACGTACACGCCGCGCTCGAATCCGTTGCCTTTGACGACGGGGTCGGAGCCAGATTCCTTGGTCAACCAGAGCTTGAGGTCCTTGTGGAACCTCCACATGCGGTTGTAGAGTTCCTGCGCCGCGGCCTCCTGGACCGCTTCGCGCGGCATGGTGTAAAAAACGTAAAACAGGGTTTCGTCTGAGAAGGACTGGATTTTCGAGACGGCGGGGGGAGGAGGTTGAGGGAGGCTATAGCATTGCGGGGCGGAGAACTGGGGTTCTGCTCCGAGGGCTGGGTCGTCGGAGAAAGGCGAGAGGAAGGATCCGTTGAGGGATTCGGAGGCGTTGAGGTTGAGGCCGAGAGAGGTGAGGTCCTGGCCAACTGAGAGGAGGTTTTTGGATTGGTCTGTCATGCGGATGACGTCGATGAGTCCGATGAGGCCCCAGGAGTCGCCCTGTGGGATCGGTGGGGATTGCGGGTCGTCGAGGGAGGTTTGGGGTTTGGAGGAGGCGGTGAGGCCGGGAGCGGATGCAAGGACGTGGGAGAGGGAGTTTGTAGCGGCGGCGGCGCCGAGCGCGGAGGAGGGGCCAGGTTGTTGTTGGGGGTTGCCGCCGAGGGAGCCGACTTTGTTGGCATAGTTGAGGGCGGGGAGGCCGGGAGCGGAGGCGGAGGCGGATGGACTGACACCTGGTGGTGGCATTGCGGCGAGCATGGGAGGTCTTCGAGCAGCAGCGAACGCCGATGGGATTCCGGGGGGTACTACGGCTGATTGATCTTGTTGCAAGAGTCGCGAACCGTAGTTGCCGATGGGGCCGTTTCCGTTCATGGACAGCGATTGGTGGGCGAGTTGCTGCTGCTGCTCGCGAGCGAGGAGGTGAGCAGCGTCCGACAGGGCATTTTGGTTGAAGAAAGCAGATCTGGGGAGGTTAAGTTGCAGCTGCTGTTGTTGGTGGTTGAGATGCAGAGGGAGAGACTGGAGGTTGTTCTGGTTAGCAGCCGACGAGGAAAGGGCGGGGAAGTCGTCGATGGAGAAATCGGCCGAGTCCTTTCTCATATTACTATTATTTTGCTGATTCAAGTTTCCAGCGATGGATGAGAAGGACAGATTGGAATTCTGTCTGAAGGCAGCAGAGGCAGCGAGAGACGGAAAGTCGGCCATTTCGAGACGAGTCGAGGGGTCCACAGTTGGAGCTGGGAGAAACTTGAGACGGGAGCGTGTTGGAAATGGAAGATAGAAAATAGAAAATGAAATAAATGAGCAGTATTATTGTTATGAGTGTTAATAGTAGTATGAGTGGTGGTAGTAATGGTTATGGTAGTAGTAATACTAGTAGTAATGTTATAACAACAATAACAACAACAATAATAACACTTTCACTTTAATCAAAACCTTACTATTGACAGGGGTACTTCGTCACGTGGCAGTAGGTACACTCGCCGTTTGCGTTTGGGAGGTAAGTGAAGAAATATCGTAGAAAACTTGAGAAAATAGAAAAAAATAGAACAAGCGAAAAAATTCAAGGTAATAAAGAGGAAGTGAAAAAGTGCGGAAGAAATCAAACGGTAAGTAATCATGCAAAACATTCTTGAAACATCTTAAAACAAATATTTCTGAATAAGTGAACATTGCAGAACGGTAAGTAAACAAAAGACAACGAAGCAAAACAACGTGTTTCGGATGCTGAAACCTTATCCAAACAGATTGATTCCCAAAAAAGGGTAATAATCATTTCTGTCAGTTAACACGTTGACCAAACCATTACAATTATTATATTATCGAGGGACATTCCCCTAAATGTACTGCACAAGCTCACACTCACCTCTGTAGGATAAAAGGGGAAAAAGATATGTAGGAAATGTGAAGTCATTGACTCTCGTTAAAAACTCTAAGCAAAGTGTATGCAACACGAGAGCATGCATTAGTGGCTGTATATTAAAAACCAAGGGCGTCTCCCAACATTAGCAAGGCGATTTCTGGCTGTTCTGTTGCCCTGCACAACAGCTCAAAAAGACCTTTTTGGCTGCACTCTACACGTCTTCACTACTAAATATTCAACATCTGTGCCCAGAGCTATTTCACTCCCTTTGATTGGTTTAACTTTTTGTTTGTGAGTTGTGGTTAATTTCTGCGCTATTATGCTTAAGTCCTTGATTTTCATGATATTTCCTGACATTGTTGGGTAGGGTCAGTGTAATCTGGCGCTCATACTCTTGGGAATAACGTACATGTGGTTAAAGAACTAATTAACAGATAATCAGTGAGGGAAAAGAGTAATGTCTTGTTCAGTGTTGCTGTTGAAGTTGTTCAAGTGAACGTAACCAAGATTGTGACAACGATATTTATGTTCAATTCTTGGTTCAGTTTTTTAGTAAGTATATCTGCAGTATTATCTTTAGATGCACTGGCAGTAATTTGAGTTGTTGTCACCATTATGTTCATAAGAAAGACAAAATTTTGGCTCAATGTGTTTGTTAATATTGCTCTTAATACGTCCAGTGATAATTTGAGTTCTACTCTAGCATTGTCCTCATAGAGAGGAATAGGAGGTAATCAAAGTTGTTTCCAATTGGATTATGAATAAGTTGATCAAGTTTGTCATCCAAATTCATTTGTGTGTAGCTTCATAAAGAGCAAAAATTTAAGCATTTGTACTGGAAGAAGTAACAAGACTTTGTTTAGTTGATTTCCATGCAATAGCAGTGCCATTAAAAGTAAGAACATATCCTGTTTGTGATTTACTAAATGCAGCATCTGCGTAAGCTTGAATATTATGACCAAAGTATCTCATTACTTATTTCACTCCTTCCCAGCGTCTCATTGTAGGAGCAGGACTCTGTCTACTAGTGTCTAGTGAATAAACTTACAGAAAGAGCAATATCTGGACTGGTAAAAATTGATAGATACATAAGTGATCCAATAGTTGCAAGATAAGGATATTTTGTAAAAAGAATTTACTCCTGACGAATGAGTCTACTAAACATGTTTGTCTGGATCAGTTTTACGGATCTGAAGAGGAGTATTAGCTGGTAAACAATCTATCATTCCAAATGTTTTAAGAAGTTTTTGTACATAAGTGGTTTGATGTAATAGTATGCCATAAGCTGCACGAGTAATTTCTAATCCAAGACAGAATGATGTTTTTCCTAAGTCTGTCATCTTAAACTCTGCAGTTAATAATTTTTTGTCTAAAATATAGCTTTAGTAGTTCCAATTAGATTTAAATCATCAACATAAATTGCAACGATAACATATTCTTTTGCAACAACTTTTGGAGAATAAATATGGATGAAGTTTTGATACTTTAAATATCTTTGAAATTAAATAATCAGTTTACCTATGATACCACATACGTCCAGCCTGTTTAAGACCATAAAGTGATATTGAAGAACCTGAAGACATATGTCCAGCCTGTTTAAGACCATAAAGTGATATTGAAGAACCTGAAGACATATGTCCAGCCTGTTTAAGACCATAAAGTGATATTGAAGAACCTGAAGACATATGTCCAGCCTGTTTAAGACCATAAAGTGATATTGAAGAACCTGAAGACCTGGATATTTTCGATGAGTAGGTTTAAAATGTCCATCAGGTATTGCAATGTAAGCTTCTTTATCCATTTTGCCATATAAGTAAGCTGTGACAACATCGATCATCTCAATTTGACATAATGCAATTAACTAATGGAATGCAGTTATATTGGGAACAGTTGAGTATGTATCTTGAAAATCATAACCTGGACGTTGAATAAAACCATGTGCATAAAGTCGAGCTTAAATATTAGTATTTAAACTAAAGTATATATGTAGATAAATAACATACTTCGCTATTTGAGTTGCCAGAAGTTTACGCTGAGGAACAACAACTAGTCTTACACTACTGTCGCGGTTGCCAGGTGCGGAATCAATTTCATCATCTGAGACAGCCTGGGCTTATCCCACCGCCAATGCTGGTATCAATTTTAAATCTGCAACAATTTCCGTAACAACATTGTCATATTCTGAAACGCTTGACTTCATTATTTTTTCCACTCAAAGTACTGCCTGTAGCAGAGTTGTAGGGTCAGCAGATGCAGTGGATGAGGTAGTAGCCATGTCTGATATGGTGATCTCGATGTATAGCGCAGAATGTTTGTGATGGTGCTGATAACGGTCGGGATGAAGTTAGCATTTAGACCAAACCTTTATTATCGAGTGACATTCACCCTCATAACAATAGTAACAATAACAATAATAATAACAATAACAAAAAATATTATTCATTATTATAATAAAAGAAAAATAGTAATTAATTAATTAATTACTGTGCACCCATCCCCACGTAATTATTACGTAAGCGTGCGGTGTCTAGGTGTGGGAACGTCGCGGACGTGATGGCTGGGAAATACTTTCGTTAATTGTTCTGATACGATTACTAATGCTCAGGAGCTATGCTTCTTCTTTCCTTTCTTTTTAAGCCTGTATCTCTCACACTAGTTGTTAGTATTCTTTCTCGGTATGTAATTGGCCTGCTTTCCTTTTGCATTTGTTTCTGATGTCACCTCTTCTGGTTTAGCCATGCCGATCAAAGCCGAGCGAAAGAAGGTCATCGCCGAACAGACTCTGCACAAACAACCCAGCATCCGTCCTCCACGACTCAATGCTTTCAACAAATTCCAAGAATCCGTGTATTTCGGTGTGACCAAGCTTCGTGTTATGTATGGAGAGGCCAAAACAAAATCGTCGCACCAGCGTCCAACATCTGATAAGGGTCGATTTACTTACTATTCCGTCGAGCCGCTCTTCGGGTGGTGGGGCCTCAACATGCGCATCCTCAGATCGCAAAGCGTGGCCCGGGTGGAGGTTTCGGACATCTACGGGACAACAACCACGGCAGTCAACGGGACCTCGCACAACTACGCTGGATTGTACAAGGCCACTCCTGCGGAAGAGATGCTGCATCGCCGAGCATTGGATCTCTTGCCTGTTTCGGACAGTAGCCAGGTGGGTGTTTTGCGGGATGCGGTGCACAGGGCGGTCGCGGAATTTATGGGAACAGAGTTTTGCCTCACCACCGCCACTGGGTACGGTTCCAACTACGTGGCTCTCCCCGCAATAGTGCAAAGCAACCGCACGGCGGTGATCCTCGATGCTCTGTGCCACAATTCCATGTTCACGGGCGTGTTTGTCGGGCAGAGCCGGAATGTGTACAAGTTCAAGCACAACAACTTGAAGCATTTGGAAGAGATATTGCGGTTGTAGTTGGAAGGTTCGATCGGGTTGTGGTTGCCATTGAAGGTATGTTGCATTTTTTTGCCGATAACTTTGAAGAATGAACTAATCACTCGGACCATCGTATGTGCAGGTCTGTACAGTATGGAAGGCGACTTTCCTCCCCTGAAAGGAATCCACGACTTGAAGAAGGGGTACAACTTTGTTCTCTTCTGCGACGAAGCCCATTCCTTTGTTTCCGTTGGTACAAACGGGCGAGGGTGTCTTGAGCACTGGAACGACGTTCACCCGGACGCCCCTGTGCCTTTGGATCTCATCGACATCCGCACCGCTACCCTTTCCAAAGCGATCGGTGGGATAGGCGGCATCATCGTCTATAAAGCGGAATTCAAAGCCGAGATCGAGCAACATATCGCCCAGCTTGATCCCAACTCCGAACTCCTTTCCCTGCCCACCTCAACCATGATCCAAGTCCTCACCGTGCTCAGCCAACCCTCGCGCATTAAGCAAAGTCTCGCTCGTCTATCCGCGATGGCTCGCTACTGCCGCGCTGAGCTCGCACGTGAGGGCGTCTACATCTACGGCGATAGCGACGCTCCGATCCTTCCCATTTGGGCCGGACGCGCTAGCAAGACTTCGGAGCTGTCCTACTTGCTGAGAACGAATGGTCTTCTTGGAAGCCCCATTACCACACCTGCGGTACCATTTTTCGAGAGTCGTGTGAGGGTCAACTTGTCGGCCGACTTTAAGGACGCCGATGTGGATCGACTCATCTCTGCAATTGTTGTTTCCGCCACCAAGGTTGGAATTCGCAAGAAAGGTCGCGCTGTGCCTCCTCGTCGCGCGCCTGCTTCGCTGGGACGTTCCGTTGCTCCCTGCGTGGCCGAAGACACAACCGAGGTGAATGCAGCCGTTGAAATGATCATGAAGCTGGTCGAACAAGCGGCTTTGACGTGCACATCCTCGTGGGGACCCGATGTCATAAATGCAGGCCACGCATCTCGAGTCCAATACGGTGTCGGGTCGGGATCCGCGCGATGGATATCGGGCACATTCCCGCCTCATTTGGCCTTGGAAGAGCTTCTTGCGAAAAGAACTGGGACAGAAGTGGCTATGGTCTATCCCAACGGGCCTATCGGGATCGCTTCGACGGTTGCCGGGCTCTGTCGACCGCCTAAAGGCGGTTCATCTCGATTCTGCTTTTATTATCCGCGCCAAGTGGACAGTTGCGTGCGCGAAGGAATGCGGATGGTGCCGCCTGCGAGATCGACGAGGGGCCAACAACCCTGGTTTGCTGCGTACAAGACTGTGGATGAGTTGGCGGGCGAAATCGGTTCGAGTCGTCGTCGCGGGGCGAAAGAGGAGGCGGTGGAGTCGATCGTGTATCTGAAAGTCGTTGGCGACGATGACAACGAGATGGATCCGTACTCGATCCGTGAATCGAGGCTGTCGTGGTTCATTCGGCAGCTGGCGTCCCGATCAACGCGGAGGAGGAACGTGACATTGCTACTTCATGCAGACTCGCGAATCATCGACACGACGAATTTGGCGAAACTGGATCCGAGTGTTTCTATTCTTACCGTTGGGACGTTAACGTCGCTTTGTCAGCTTCCCGGCGGGTACTTGGCGGGGCCGAAATGGTTGATGCGAGAGCTGAGGTTCACCAGCAGGGACTACATGTTTTCAGCGTCCAATCCGCCTTTCATCATGAGTATGGCGTCCGCGGTGTTGGAGGGTTAGAGTAAGGCGGTGGAGTGAAGCGTCCTTTGAGTTCCAAAATTTGTCGTTTGGATTCTCCAATTGTGTTCTGTTTGAATTATGTTTTTGGATGTTCGCATACAAGTTAATATTCATCTATCCATTGTTTGGTTTTATTCACGATATCAACACTTTCGTCTTAGTACTACCCGTGATTGTTTGCTTTGGTCTTTATCTATGGTTTATTGTTTTTTTCTGTTCTTGTGCCGGAGCCTATCCTTCCGCTCAACGGCTCCTACCCCCTTTTGTTCCGGCTTCCCCTCATTTTGTTTTCGTTTGTCTCCATGATGTTTTTTCTCTTCCTGTGTAACAATATGTAGCGAAAGAGAATTAACGGATGATCAAAGTAGAAAACGATCTAATTGTGCTTACATGACGCATGCATTGCAAATGGTATCCCCCTCTTTGACAACAACACTGGCATCCAGCTCAGTTCGTCTTCCTTGAGGTGGGAGGGCCGGGAACAATCTGCAGCGGAATGACTTGACTGGCCAATTCGTCTTCCTCTCGGGGGAAGAGGGAATGCCCGCTGACGAGCTGGTAGTTCTTGAATTCCAGTATGCTGCATGATGATCATGGACAGATCCTGCTTGCGAACTCGAGTTGAGATGAGAGCGTCTTCACGGGTACTCTCCGAGTAAGAGCTCAAGCCTGTGATCACAAGGTTTCCTGTTTGATTTGCCATGCGTTTATATTCCTCATAAAGCTGTTCCCGCTTCTCTTGATCTTTAGTCAGCTAGAATACAAATGGCCATTTCCCTCCCTCCGACTTACACACGAAACTTGCGCACCATACAACGAACCTCGCATTTCCACACGTTAGGTAAAGGTTTTGCTTCACGCCTGTTCTCACGGCGTCTTACTGCTCCTACAACAACACGAAAGCACAAACCGCCGCACCCGTCGCTCCCACACCCACTGCTAAGCCAAATCTGTGAAACAATCGCTCAACACTTCAAACAGACTAACGAGATGAGATCCGTTGGATCTTCCATTCTATTGTTATCCCGCACGGCGATTTATGGTGCCGTTTGATGGTGAAAGAATACGAGAATATATTGCTGCCAAAACGATACACCCTTTTCTATTTCCAGAACTACAACAGCCATTATCTTTTTCCACGACCAACCGTCCCCGCACCATTTTTTGTGAGCTTTCCCCGCAAAGTCTTCCGCTTTAGGAAAGACTTCACTGCTTTGATTGCGCCGGATATCCGGCTTGGCACACCAGTCTTCGGAGGAGTCACAACCTTGGGTTCCAACGCTGCGACGATACCAGGATCATTGGGGTTGAATGGTGGCTCCTTCCCAATGAGCTTCGAGGAATCAATGTCCTTCAGGTCCTTGGCAAAGCTGTTGTACGTTTCGTAGCGGTTGCTATAGCCGCTGATCTCGCTCCGGCTGATCTCTTCGTTAGTACTTTGCTTTCGAGCAATCTCACTGGCGCGGGCGTCAATATCAGTCTTTAATTGCGCAAGAAGCACTCTCATCTTCTGCATTTGGCTTTTCGTGAGGAAACGAGCTTTGTTATTGATGAATGCTGGCAGACAAAACAGATGGTAAAGCTATGAAAATTTCGCAAATCCGATCATCTCACCTTTGAGTTTTGTCCCAAGTCCGGTGTACACTTCTTCTGTGGTAGAAGCTCCACTATAGATTGTTGATGGATCGATCTCTCCGGAACCGTCGTCTTTGGGTTTTACACCTTCGATTCCGTGGGGAAGGATGTCCCGATCAGGACCAGTCTCGCCCGTGACTTCTGCTGTCGAAATTGCAACGTCAATCGCAATGCTACTGAGTTGCTCGGGGGTGATTGCTGAGGCCGTGTCCAGCACTGGAACAGTCGCCCCAGAAGTACTGCCCTCAAAGACTGTCCTGCCAACCGACATTTCGCGCGAAACCTCGCTCAGCGAATCCCTCACAATCTCGGCGTTCACAATGGGATCGCGCTGCCGCAACTCGATCGGGAGCTGGGCCTGTGCCGCCACTCGTCCCGAGGCGGTGGTAAACGTCTTTGAAAAGTATCGGGCGAAGGACGGGGAGTTCGAAAGCTTGAGTTTCAATTTCGGGCGGCGCAACATTCTCATCAATCGCTGAGAGATCGTTTGGTGAACGTTGTCGAGAGTTTCCGCATCGCGAAGTAGGGCCGATGGGAAGTTTTCTGAGCCGTCAGCTCCGTCTCGTGGGTCTGCAGGGACATTTCCGTTCTCGTCAACGCCTGGTAGTAGTGCATCACGGAGATCCGCGGCTTCTTGGGAACCTTCAGCTCCAACCTCGTCCGGTGAGGATGCAACCTCGTCCATAGCTGTCTTTAGGTCCACCAATGCGCTGGACTCCACGCTACGATCAAAGGATGAAGTTACGGAAGATGAAGGATCACCAACTGGAGTTAAGTCTGGGTTGTCTGAACAAGAACCGGAGCACTGTGCGGAGGTTCGGATGTTGCGCTCGCTATCCCGCAGACGACCGACCGCCTTCTGCAGCGAACGCCACTTGGCGCGCAACCTGGCCCATTTCAAGGCCGATCGGCTGGCTTCGTTTCCGCCCGAGTTTGCGTTGCTAGCGTGCTGGGTCAACTTGGAGTTGTAGCGCGTAAACACTTTGGACAGCGAGAAGTAGGCGGCGCGAATGTGATCCATCGCACGTGCGCCCCGTTCCCCGGATGAAGACGGATCACGGACATACGAATCCGCCAAATCTGCAACCCGATCGACTGCGAGCTCCAGCGCTTCCCCTGTCATGTCCACCGCAACTGATCTGTACATGGTATCGCCGCGAGCAAGGGCAATATATTGTGCATCGGACGGGACCTTGGCAAAAGTTGGCTTATTCCCAAGCGCACCTTTAACGGGGCCACGGGTCGAGGGCTCGGCATATTCAACGGAAGGGCTGGTGGTGGGATCCAGGAAATCAACGCCCTCAACATCCAAAGATACGATCTCGTGGAAGGCATCATCACTTGGAACATTGGGCATGTCAGCTTCGCGAACATCCGCAGCCGTGTCTGCAACTGCAGTATAAACTTGGAAGACCGAATCAAACGCACGCTGATCCTGGAGCTCAATCGTCATGCCTGCTTGTTTTTTAAACTCAAGGTCGTCACTTCGAGCATCAAGGGAAGCACGAAGATTGCTCAACGCAACTTTCAAGACGCGCATACGTTGGCGACTTGGTGGAGGGACCTTCTTTAACTCACTGACGATTACATGTGCCACGCTGGTCAGCGCTTCGTCGTAAGCCGTTGCCCCTGCGAAGAGCGAGCTTGGATCAACAGCGCCGCGGACCGACGACTCGGACACGCCCTGCACTCCCGCCGGAAGTACTTTCGCCGACTTGAGGAAACTCTTCGCTAGAGAAAGGAACTTCAGCTCATGAGTTGCGGCGATCTCGTCAAGTGGACGCAAGTCAGGAAGTGGAATAGAATCGCGCAGGCCTGATGCCTCGGCTAGCGCGTTGTAGTTTGCTGCGACAGACTCGAGTCGAAAAATCTTCTCTGAAGGTCGCACTTGTGGGTCTGACAGGTCAAGCTCTGTGATTGTGTCCTCAATCTCATCGGACCACGAGGAAAGCACCTTGTTGATGACATCTGAAGTGATCTTGGGATCCCCAGCGTCGTATCGCTGTATCAGCCTGGTTGTGATGATTTTTCGTGCCGAGTTGAGAGAATCCGCACCACCGACGAGCTTTGATCCGACCAGCTCCCCTTCTTGCGTAAGCGACTCGATTTTCCCGTCCCAGTCAGGAAGGAGAGAGGAGTCGATGTTGTCCTTCAGGTAGCTCAGCATTTCCACCTCGTTTTTAGAAAGATCGGGTCGCCCACTTGGCTTGAAAGACCGCTGACGACGCTTAGTACAGGATTGCGAACCAGCTCGTATGAAAAGATGAAGTCGATTCCGTAGACCTCCACACTTTCCATTGTCTGCCATTCCACCCCACCTCTGCCATTTTTCTTCGGTGGCGGTTTCGTGTGCAACACCAGTTATGCCAAAGTTGTCGATCAGATCATCAATTTTTTGGTTGATTTGCGCGACTTTTTCATCCCAAAGAGAAGTATCCATTAAGCTTTTCTTTGCGTCATGAAGCGCAATGAAGAGTCTGTCGATTTCAACGTCGTCATCAAAGGAAAAGTCGTCTGGCAATTTTGTCTCTTCGCTTGCCACCGAGTTCACTAAATCCAACGCCAACTGGAAAACCTCCAATTCTGGCGCCGTACGTTGGTTCGATCCAAGCAATACCTCCAGTTTGTTGTCGTAGTCTTGCAACTTCGACAGGCTATCCTGATATTCCGCAACTGTAGCATCCGGTTTGGCGAGAATGGTCTTTGCGTCTCTCGTTTTGGCACGAAGTTCCGCCACGTCGGCTTGACTGAGATCCTTGGAAGCGAGTTGTCGATACTTCTCTGCACGCCTTACTTTTGTGAGTAGTCGGTTGCGGATTTCCTGGGAGTATCCGCTTTGCTGCTCTCCGGCAAGCTTAGCAAGGTTGTCTGTGAACTTTTGTTTCACCGACTTTTGACCCGAGGGCGGGTTGAACAAGATTTTCTGGTCGGGTTTGGTCTTTCTAGCGTTGTTGAACTGTCGAGGAGGACGATGAGATTGCACCTGATAGATTCAGAAGACCAGTACTCACATTTTTCAACTGAGTATTGACATCCACTATTTTTGCTTGGTACTCATTGGCCGTCAGCCTTAGTGCCTCTTACAACAAAATGTGAGATACTAAAACCGGCAAAAGGACAATTACTCACTTGCAATTGTTGTTCGACCCTCCTTTATTGCTTCAGGAGTGAACCCAGCAGGCCTCCAGCTGGAAAAGGCGTCAGCCTGACCAGCTGCCGTTGGCAAATCGATGAGCGACGCCATTTTGTTGAGAAAGCTCACGCGAGCGTCAACACCGAGGTCACGCTGTGCGAGCATGATGTTGACTGTTTTCTCATCGATGTCGCTAAAAAGAACTTTCGCCGTTGTGCCCTTGCCGTTAAATGCGTCTTTCTTTGCTTGATTCCATGCTGAGGGCGCCAATTGGCTTGTGTGTGGATTTCCCGCAGTCCGCATCCAAAATGACTGCATCGTCCTGGGCCAGTGCTCTCTGTCCTTAGGATGAAGAAAATGAGCGATCGAACCCGATTTCTATTTCAATGGTTCAAATCACATTCGAGATCACATGAATTTGGACTTACTGCCCCGTCGATTCCTGGCAAAATCTTCGACCTTTCGACGTTGTTTGTGAATACTTTGAGGAGCGCTTGGAATGAAGGTTTGTTAAGAATTTCATCACTGAGACTGTCGGCGACGCCTTGCACAAGCTTGCTAGATTTGTAGGCCGACTGGTCGGAGAACAACTCATGATTGTATAATGAGTCCATCATCTGCAAAAAGGAAAAGGTACGAAAAGTGAGAACGATATAAGATTGCGAAGGTTAAAATTACCACTGCCAAATGGATGCCCGTCAATCCAGCTAGAAAGCAACAATAGACATGTTAAATCGATCACCGTGTGCAAACTTTAACTCACTTTGTGACGTTCCTGTCCCATCAAGAAACTTGTTGGCAAGAAGATCCCACAAGACAGATCTATCTTCCTGAGCTTCCATTGAGTGCTCCTTGTCTAGTGACGTCGCCGGAGCACGCCCCAACAGAGTGTTTAAATCCTGCTTCATTTGTGCAAGCAGAGCCGAATCCTTCCCCTTTGTGCCAGCGAGTGTTGATGTAAGGTACCATTTATCCTTCAGCTCTGCCTTGACACTCGGAGCGCCATCATCGAAGATCTGGGCTTGAGCTCCGAAAAGGAGGGTGAGTACTATCAGGTATATGCACCTTGCAGCGAAGCTGCGTGCTTTCCATCTGGTTGCCATTGCTGCCAGTTCCGAGTGTTTGCACCACAAATGGGACGAATTTACGACGCAACCAACCAAGCGACTGCTGGAGTGTCTTCAACCCGACAGATACAAACGGGAAATTTTTTGTGATTGATTATTAATACTATTATCTTCTTGGCAGTGGCACTGCATTCAGACATCAGCAAAATATAGCGCAAACTTGATGTTTTTAATTGCATACAACCAAAAATTTCAGATGGAAAAGAGGGGCTATTATTAATGGGAAAAGACGCCCATGGATATTGGCGACACAAGTCACTCTTGTGGTGGTTAGTGCGAGTGTGCCCCCTATTAAACGTCTGACATCTAATTCGCCACCAATCGATATTCGGCACCATGTTCTTCTTCGTCTATCTGGCGGCATTTGTTGCTTTGCTCGATCAAGTCTTCGGGGTGCCCTTGAAGTCAGCGCTGACTCGCAGAGACTTGGACATTGAAACAGATCCATTAGCATCTCTCACAGCATTTCTTGGCGGCGCGGATGAGCTCGAAGCGCTGTACCGTCTTGCTCTTGCAGAGCGGGCACTTCTTCCAGACGGGACGGACTCTTCCAATTTTCAGGTTCTTCCGGGCCTTGAAAACGACTCCACTAAACTCTACAATCGCTTCGACAGTGATGCTGCTCCTAGCGACGACTACGTAAACTTGAACGTGTGGATCTCGAGCACTGATCCGGCCGATATGGAGACTCAGTTTGGATACGGGGTGATCGTTAAGAAATTCTTGAGCGGAGGAGGCGATGGATCAGTTGTGGAGACGCCGTCGCGTCGATTCGAAATGCTTGCGGTTCCAACTCTGAACGAGACCAGTGCTCTGGGAAACCTGAGGGTGTCATTCGGAACTATTCCTCTTTCCAACACAACTCTTGATGGGTCTGACGTCGTTGATACTTGAGTCTGAGATCAATAAACAACAATACATCAAAGCTTCCAATCCGATCTTAAGATCTATTCGTCACACAATGTCTCAACGCTTAAAATCGAACCGGAAATCCATTTTTCTTAAACCATTGAGGGTAGTTCGAGGAATTGTCGGCAGCCATCAGTTCATCCATGAGCCTTGGCATATCCTTTTCGCCGTCAAGACACTGAGTCGAAATTGGCACCAGGTAATTATTAATGGGTCCCACGACGCCACGCTCCAGGGACGGTAATTCCATGTTCCATCAAAATTTTGTACGTGCAAATTTCTCAGCACATCCACATGTGGCACCAGAAAGCCCGCAGTAGCATTGTAGCTTGAGAACTTCCAACAAAAGGAGTGCAATCTGCCATCTTCACCACTCAACATTGCTCCAATGAATCTGTTCTCGCTCGTACTTGTGGGAGCTTTGTTTGTTGCTCGTGTCTCGGCAGACACATGGTACCTCCCTGATCTCGACTTGGAGGTTGGTGATCTATTGGACACCAGGACAGGTGAACAAATTAGCATCACTACGTTTGCTTCATTGATGGGAGTGGACCCCAAGAATGTCATTCAGTGAGTTGTTTCATCAGTCACCGTGGTATGTAATCTTACTTCGTTGCTCCATATAGACGAAGCTCAAGCAATGGAACTGTCTCCATCACTCCAACCAAACCCGGAAATTCCCGTGTTGTGAAGCCGAATTCACAGGCTGTAGAGGTGCCGCTGAAAGATACCAGGACAACGAACTCCACCGCAAAGTACCCTCTCCGATCAAGCCCGGCCAGGCTCGCCCACTCTAAGCAAGCTCCACGGCTGATTAAGTTTACTCGTCGGGCGGCCCAGCCTCTGACCGCCTGCATTCCCCTCGTTTCTGAGAACCCATTTGCGAACAACTACCATCCAGCGCTTCTCAGTATTCCTGGCGCACAGCAGCGTCGAGCTCTAGGGGTAAGCTCCATTCCATTGCAAAGAGGGTGTCTAATGGAATATATCTTGGTCTCCAGAAAGCTGTCCCTTTGGCGTTGAACGGAATTCTGTGTCCCGCTGACACGCCTGCCCCCGGATGCACTTTCACTGTTACTGTCGACCAGACCATTGTCACGGGCATCACGTACGGAGTCACGGCCAGCGATGGGACTCAGTACACGCACACCGTCGGAAAAACTGAGAGCAAAAATAAGGGCGGTGCATTTACGAGCAGCATGTCGGACTCTGTGGAGAAGAGCTATACCCAGTCCTATGCTAAAACGCAAGATGAGTCTTGGGCTGACACTACATCGAACACTCTACGAGTTGGCCGCACCAACTCAGTCAACACCATCACGTCTTCCACAGACACGAGCGGTGGCTCCTCTTCCAACTCCACCGAGAACAGTATGTGTCACACATTTTCTTGAATTTGAAGCTGGCCTAAAATTGATTCAAAAAAAGCGAACGGCTGGATGAATTCAAACAATGTTCATGGTGATGCTACGGTCAGCTATTCCTCCGGTATCTTCCCTGGTCCGTCGGGATCCGTTAGTGCTGGATATGCACGAGAATGGGGTAACAGCGGAAGCACCATGGACGGCTCAACAACTTCCGAGAATCACGATCACAGCGATACCCGTACGAATGAAAGCTCCTCATCAGCTTCGATTGACGCAGAGATCAGCCACAGTGGTCAGTCGGGATTTTCGAAATCTTTTATTCTTGTGTTGACATCCAAATGTATAGGGACTCACAACACTGGCTGGTCGAACACGAACACGGACACATACGGAAGCACAAATGGCCACACCGAGGTAAACTTCCACGTTCTTCCTCCCTGCGATTGGAGCTGAAGGTTTTATGCGTGAAACATAGGGGGTATCGAGCGAGTCCAACTGGTCAATCCAACAAGGTACCGAGCAAAACGATGCGAACGGGATCGATCACCGCGACGAGAAGAACTGGGCAAACACAACCACCGTCAGTAAAACGCTCACTGGCAGCTACGTTTTCCCGATAGCCCCGGGAAAGTGCCGTGTTCCCATTTGCTATTCGTGGGTCCAAGTAGTCACCACCCCGTTCATGTGCATCAACCAAAACAAAGAGTACAGCATGAACTACGTCGACTTTGCGTATCTCGACACCGATCTCAACAACAAAGTCTCGTGCGTGCTGTCCACCATCTCGTGCGAGGACGTCGTGAACGATTACTTCCCCTCCGCACCTATTTCGGACGCGATCAACACCGCGACCGCGCAAAACAGCATGGTCGTCGGTGACGTAATGGAGGCGAACAGCGTGGGGCTTCAGTCACTGAACGGAAAATACAAGCTAACTCTCAAAGGAACTGGAGAGCTTGTTCTCACCCAGGGCTCCCTTACTCAACTCTGGCGAAACGGCATGAACTACCTTACAGCAGCAACTCACACTCCCCGCATGCGCATCAACGAGAAGGGTCATATCATCGTTGAAGGAAAAGACATCTTCAGCAAGGTGAAGCCGGCTTATCGAACTGGACAGTACACAACAATTTGGTCAACACAGTCGAAGACCCACGTAAGCTTTTGTATGATTCATTTTTCAGGTTAGCTAAAGTCTGCCTTTATTTGTAGAATTACACCGTGGGTGTCCCGAAACAGTTGTGGTCATCCGGTTTCGGTTACATTCTCGTACTTGAGGACACCGGTTTCTTGAGTTTGTACGATGCCGCTGGAGTCAAGATCTGGTGTGCCGGTCAGTCTAGCAGCACGAGCTGCCAGTACTCCTTTGGATACTTCCACCCCGAAGACTATTTGGTTCCGACTGACTTCGTGACAACGAAATCCCGAAGTGCAGACTTTGACCCGCACACCACCATCTCCGTCGACGTAACCCTTGGACCATACCGCGAGATCAAGTCGCTTGACGCAAACTGCTCTGATGGGCTTGTTGGAGGTACTGGTATTCAAAGTCAGAACGGACGCTACTCGTGGATTTTGGAGCCATCTGTAAGTGCTTTTTGATGTAATTTGTGTTGCTCCTACTCATAAACGCTTAACAGGGAAACATGGCTGTGCGTGACAGCGGTCGCATCATGTGGGGCTCGTACTCTGCATACGTAGACGGAAGTGTCGGACCGTACAAGTTGATCCTCACAAACAACGGTGAATTCGGCATCCGTGACTCCCGCCTAAAGTGGGTCTTCAAAACGACGGTTTGGACCAACCGCGACAAGCCGCCGTACACCGCTAAGCTTTTGGATGAGGGACGTCTAGTGGTGATTGCAAAGGATGGAACCGAGGTTTGGGAGTCTTGGCCGCAGCGCAACATGACGTCTGGCGCGAACATCTGGTCTCCATTCTCGGCTTGCTACGATCCATGCAACGAGTGCATCAAGCGCCCCGGAAACTATTCGCAGCTGATTTCGAACGGAAACGACACTAGCGCGTCGCTGTACTCTGAGATGATCGTGGGAGAGTCGCTCGTTTCTCCCAACAACCAATGGCGCATGAAACTGGATTCATTCGGCTCTGTCAGCGTGTCACAAAACGGAGCGCTCCGGGGATACGTCAATAGCGACTGCATTGCCAATTGCACCACCAGCGACTCTGCTTTGACGTTTGTGGTTACCCAATCGCCAGCTACTTTCGGCGTCGTCAATGCTGCAGGAGTTTCCCGATGGACTGTGAGCCTCGGAAGTGGTGTCAAAGCTCCGATCGCACTGAAGCTGTCCGACGCAGGAGTTCTCAGTTTGACGGACACAACTGGCGCTACACTCTGGACTTGGGCGGACAAGCTTTCCACGAACACTTTTGCTCCACCTGAAAACCTTAATGTGAATGCACTCGGTGGATCGACAGTCGCACAGCCAGTTGGTACTCTCTCTTCCACCCCCGGCCTTCGGTGGACGGCAGTTAAACTTTCACAATTTACAAACACCTGGTCAGTTCTTCAATCTGTGAATTACCTACATTAGGAAATCTTAGACTTGTATTCAGGTATACCAACCTTTACCCTGTTGGATCAGCGGATGGATCACAATGCAGGGCGATGGGTAGCTTCAATGCGATCACGCTCCGCATGTCTGTGTCGAACACGGCATCCCAAAAGCTTGATTTCAACGCTACGGTGGACATTGGATGTGGATCCCAGAGTGCTGGTAAGTAAGTTTTCGAGAGATTTGGATTATGGCTAAGGAAGTTGTGGTTTTTTGAAGTTACCCGAAACCTGGGCATCGTGACCATCACATTCACCGGAAACGGACTTTCGAACGTCACCATTCCGCTACTGCCGTCTCTTTCTTTGTCTTATCTTTCAAGCATTCGTTCTTTCAACCTGACTCCGGCAATGGTTGATACCACCTACAGCGTAGAGCTTTCAGCAGTTGCATTCCAACGCCTCGCAGATCTTCCAACTTCTGTGGTATGTTTCATTTCGAAGACGTTTAAGTCTCTATCTGACATGTTGAATTGAATAGTTGGTCGCATCGCCCCCCCGCATCACCACTACAACAACGACAACCACGACCACAACAACAACCACCACTAAGCCCTCGCCATCGCCTACTCCTCCGGCATCTTGCCCGTGGGGTACCGTCCTCTCCGGTATCCAGTGCGTTTGCAAACCAGGATGGTGGCCCGCTCAGCAAGGCCAATGCTGCTCGCCAAATTCATACTGGGACACCAACAACGGTTGTGTCTGCAACAGCGGCTATCAGTGGAACGGAAACACGAACACGTAAGTGAAGCTGTCTCACGCAGAAACCAAAGAATACCTATATATTTTCTGTTGATGATCTGCAGTTGCGATCCGATCAACTGCCCATGGGGTAACATTCCAAGCAACGGTGCGTGCGTTTGCAAACCAGGATGGTGGCCCGCTCAGCAAGGCCAATGCTGCTCGCCAAACTCATACTGGGACACCAAAAACGGCTGCGTCTGCAACAGCGGCTATCAATGGAACGGAAACACGAACACGTAAGTGAAACTGTCTCAACTAGAAACCAAAGAATACTTATATATTTTCTGTTGATCTGCAGTTGCGATCCGATCAGCTGCCCCTGGGGCACAGTTCCATCGAACGGTGCGTGCGTGTGTCGGTCGGGCTGGTGGCCAGCACAAGACGGTCAGTGCTGCTCACCGAACTCCTACTGGTCTCCTGGAAACGGATGTGTCTGCAACAACGGATACCACTGGGATAATAACGCCTTCTCGTAAGTAAAACTGTCGTCGCTGCCATTCTTCAAACCTGACGTTGTTCATTCAAAATACAGGTGCATCCAGTAATGGGCAAGAAGTGTTTTGGTTCTGGCTCCTGGTTTCTGAGTTTTCTACTTTTTATTTACATTGAGCTTTGGCATGTCATATCCCGACACAGCAATAGATCAACTCTGAGACTTCGATGAGAGCGAATGTGATTCCAGATATTCAGTGTTATAATGCAGATCGTATAACCCGCTTTGGGAGATTGTTGGAGCTTGTATTGCTCTCATCTTTACACATCTTGATAGCCATTCAAAAACTCTGATGACGATTCTTTTGGTCGGTTCTGTATGCTACCACTTTATTCATCGTAAGGCCAATTGTGCGTGACTTCCAGCTCACGGATGAGACCACTTTCATCTCTCCACCAATCCCAAAGTTTTCGAGGAATTGCTTCATAGCCCGACGTCCACCAATCCTGTATCCTCTTCGCCTGATCTGAATTCCACCAGCTATCCTTGTTAGGGTTGTCGGGAGGCACCATATCGTCTCGCAGCCAGCAAAGCACACTCTCATTTCCTTCCATGAAATGCTTAGTCGCAAGAATCATGGCTTCCTCTGGTCTTTCGACCTTCAGCCCATTCTCCTTCCACCACACGAGGACTCCAACGTGTCCCCCGCCACTTGCGGAACTAATCGCTTCTGCTGCGATTTCGTTCAATTGATCCTCTTTTATAAGCCCCGTGCGGTTCCAAAATTCGAGAGCGTCGACTGCCCCAACCTGACAGAGGTATTTGATGACCTTATCCAGGTCCCACTGCAGCTCCAAACCTGATTCCCTCCACCACCAATTAAGCACCTCAACGTTAGAGCACATGTTCAGGGCCTTTTCGGACCAGCACAGAACCCGCCTGTGGGAACGAGCATCATAGTCGTCAATGGCGATTTGCCCGAAGTGCGGTAGACTCCTTCCATCGATCGGGACCGCACCCCACGCTGGCAATGTTCCCGAGTCCGCGGATGCTTTCCACCACTTGAGTACGTCAAGGCGACCAAGGAAGCTCGCGTCGTCGACTGCGTTGGCAGTCCAGAGGAACGCGCGGTCATGAAACTCTACGAGGCTGCCGAGGTGTGGTAGAGCAGTGTCTCTCCAAAAACTCAGCAGCTCGATGTCACCACGACTACTCGCTTCGTCAATGGATGAATTGCGGATATACGGGAGGAGACGCGACTGGAGGCAAGAGTGTCGGAACAGAGTGGCCAGGCGGAATGCGGTGTGAGGTTCAAAGGGTAGTTGACGGTAAGTTATGTCACGG
This sequence comes from Cladochytrium replicatum, assembly GCA_025526935.1. NCBI lineage: Eukaryota > Fungi > Chytridiomycota > Chytridiomycetes > Cladochytriales > Cladochytriaceae > Cladochytrium > Cladochytrium replicatum. Next base: position 68,063 of record JAHLKD010000136.1, read on the forward strand.
TCGTCATTGTATATAGCAAAGTGCGGTGTTAGGCGGCGGAGGATCGTGAACTCCGCTATGCGCTCAATCAGCTCAAAGGGAATCGAGCGACGGAGAGTTGACATCAAAAATATTTAAAAACCACAAAACAAATTTTCATACAATGGGTCATTAAAAAGAAAAATTACTTAAGAATCACATTCGTAGCTTAGCGGAGACAAATGACGCATTCGGGACGTAACAAAATATGAGGTTCCAAAACTTTTGATAGTTACATAATGTTCGAGCGATGAGATTCTGATTTGTAACTGTAATAAGATTCGATCAGTTCAGATTGGTATTTAGCGTGGAGTAAGTCGAGCAGAATTTAAGTAGCTGCAATTCGCCTAAGAAGCAACACGGCAAACTTTCGACGACACGATCAAAACGACCATGGTGAGACAAAGCTTGGAACTCTTGTTTTCGGTAGAAGGCATGATGCTAGAATCGAACTACGTAGTCATCATTTACCATACACCAACCGTTAGTGTAGTAACATATTTTTTCTGGTGAGGAAGGAACGGTGTGGTACAAGGATAGCAGTCTGCCTCGTACTTATCACACCACCATTTCCTTCTTATGGCCGGATACCCTGTCCATTTCTTTGCTTCAGCTGCGTGATTCGGATCTTTGGTGCAGTAAGTCATTTTATTTCAATCCATGGCTACATCTCACATAAAACACACCATCACACCAGAGGTTCAATACCCAACATGCTCGGACTTACGGACCAGTTCCAACCCACTCGTCCTCCACGAGTCAGCATTCTCGACAAAATCTTTGAGTCCTGTTACGGTAACAGACAGTGCTCCAAGGTGCGATGCACACGGTTATCGAGCTGTTACGGTAACAGACAGTGCTCCAAGATGCGAGCACACGGCGATCGGCTGATTTTTGCTTCACGATGAGCACGGGTTACGGATCCGGCTTGTTGCTTTCCCGGCACTGGTTCAGAGCAACCGCACGGCGGTGATCATGGATGCCGATTGCCGTAATTCTATGTTCACGGGTGTTTTTCTGGCGCAGTGCAGGAACCTGTGGAAGTTCGTGTACAACGTCTTGAAGCATTTGGAGGAGATTCTGCGTGAAGACGTGGAGAGGTTCGATACCGTCAATGTGGCTATTGAGGGTAGGTGTCGCATTTGTGCGTGTTGATCCCATGTAACTCTGGCTATTCCTGACACGTCTTTACGGAATGGAAGGTGACGTCCCGCTTCTCCACGGAATCCAAAGGCTGAAGAAAGAGTAAAGAGCATAAATTTGTCCTCTACTGCGTTGACACGCACTCGCCTCTCCCCCTGCCTCCACCGGTCGAGGCTGTCTGGAGCACTGGAATGAGATTTACCCAGAAGCGGCTGTTCAATGGATCTCATCGATATTCGCACAGCGACCCTTTCAAAAGACATTGGTGGTATTGGTGGCATCATCTTCGGAAAAGCTGAATTCGAAGAAATGATCGAGCGGCACGTCGCCCGTTTGGGACCGAGCTGCAAAGTCCTATCGGTACCGATCTCTTCGAAGATCCAGGCGCTAATTGTGCTCAACAGGCCGGCTTACACGCAACCTAAACCGACTGCCCGATTCTGCCGCTCCGAACTTACTCGTGCAGGAGAGTTTATTAATAATGACAACCAACGGTACACCTGTCCATCCTGTCTGGGCGGCCGTCCGACCAAGGCCGCATCGCTGTCGTGCGAGCTCTGTGCCCACCCCTACCGTGCCACTGTGGGAAAACCGGGTGATGGTGATTTGTCACTGACACCGATGCTGACCGGCTGGTCTCCGCATCGTCGGCGCCACGACCGAGCTTGGAATCTCCCAGAAGAGGCTCAAATTGCCATTCGTTACCCGCGAGTTTGCTTCGCTCGGTCTAGCCAGCCCAGGACGGTTGGTCGGAGACTCAAACAATGAGAAGAAAGCTGTTTAGCTGGTCTCACGGAGTTGATTGATCGTGCCGCTGCCTCTAACACTTCCACGTGCAGTGCAGCTGCTATTGCCGCAGGCCACGCTTCTCGTGCCCTGTATGGCATGGGATCCGGGTCCGCTCGATATATAGCAAACCCGTCCCCTCCACACTTGGCAATGGAAGAGTTCTTGCCCAGATGGTCGGAACAAAGATGGCCATGATCTATGCAGAAGGGGCCATTGGGCTAGGATCGACGGTTGCCTCACTTTCTCGGCCGGTAAATGGGGGTTGCGAAAATATTACTTCTATTATCTGCGCGAGGTGGATCGGTTTGTGAGCGACGGTATGCGGATGGTGCCGCCGGCGAGCTCGGCTCGAGGCAAACAAACGTGTTTGCTTCGTACAAGAGCGTGGACGAACTATTAAGCGAGCTGTGTTCTCCTAGAGGGAGAGGATATGTGTTATACGGTGTATCTGTATCTGAGAGTCGTCGCCGATGAAGAGATGAAAACGTCGAGACGCATCGACCCTCCATCCGCAAATCGAAGCTGTGTCATCTTTCATCCAAGAGCTGGGATCCGGCCGAATTCCACCGTGCGCTGACATAACTGCCTTATTCGCCCTGGGCGATCATCAAGACAAGGCTCCCGAAGCTTACTACAGATCCGAACTTTTTTGGTTGTGGGTCCTGATGACTGCCGGGTGTACTTGGCTGGGTCGGAGAAATTGATCAGGGAATTGAGGTAGATGGTTCACGTTCACAACTTCTAGTCCACACATTTTTATCGTGAGCATGGCCCGTGCGTTGTTGGAGGGCAAGAAATGATAGATTAGAGTATCCTGTAACGATCGATAAAAATTGTCATGAACGAAAAATTGAGATGAGGACAGGGTATTTTCCATTCTCATTGCAAACTTCTCTGGAGGAAACATCAATAGTTTGGAGAATGCGGTGATCGAAACCGCGGCCTTTTGTATGCAAAACAAACGCGCTACCACTGCGCCAATTCCCCACGAACTTTCAATTAGCGAAATCACTTGAATTTGTTGTTTCAGCTTATTTTCGTCGCCCAACTTTTCGTTCCCACTTAGGGAGTTCAATTATTGATTTGTTTTTTGATTCTACTTATGTGACAGCTTCCTCTTATTTAGTGCATGATCAACCCCAGTCTATGGCTCCCCATCCTTCAGAAAATTTTGCAGTGACATATTCATTTTCTTTAGGTGGCCCAGATCCTCAGGCCACTGTGCCTCCTCCTCTACCTTCTTGGAATCTCCGATTGTTAAAGGATGAAGTTATTTGTAATTCGCACAGAGAAACTGCTAAGATTCTGCTTCCTCCAACATCAGAGGAGCTAACAGCAGCATTGGAACCACTTCAGGTCCCTGTGGGTACTTCTATTTCTCGTGCAGTGGCCCAGAGAGCAATTGATTCCGCATTTCAAATTACAGTTGATTTTGTTGAGGCAGCAGCAGTTCTGACATTGGGACTACCAACACATCGTCATAGAGCACCAGCGACCACTCCTCTGCCCCCTGAGATTGCTTTGTTGTGTAGTAAGGCTTGTTCAGCATTCCGTGACTATTATTCGCTTTTGCACCACAATTCTTCTGACCCTCTTCTTCCTTTTCTAAGAACTCGCCAACGTGATAGTCACAAAGCATTCAAATCAGCTCTGAGATCATACAGGCGTAAGACAAAAGCAAATTTTTTTGATGACCCTAGTTCTTCATCAGTGCCTTCTCTTCTGAAACATGTGTCTCATGCTCAGCGCTGTGCTAGCTTTCGTACTTCAGCTAATAGTTCAGATTTCGATCCTCAGTCTTTAGCCACATATGCTGATCGTTTTGCTAGTGTCTACAATGCTCAGGCTGCTGACCTGGTTCCACCTTCAATTGTTCTGTGTGATTTTCAGCTGCCATTGGATGTTGAAGCTTTTGTTCTAGCTATTAGGGACTGCCCTTTGGAGTCTGCCCTGGGTCATGATCGCCTGCCTGCAGAACTTTATCGCCCAATTTCAGCTATTCTTGCTCCATTGTTCTTACAGCTTTTCAAGTCAGGCCGGGTTTGGTATTGGGTCCAGAAGCAAAACCATTATCCGGTCAAGATTCAGACCTGTAACTCACCTGATGTGATAAGAAAGATAAAAGGAAGCCATTGTACTTTCTGTCCACAGGGACACTGTTAAGAAGACACCATAGAAGTTTTGTAATGAACAATTTCTATCACAACAGACATCCAGAGTTGTACTTTCTGTCTACCAGGATGAGGTTGCGGGCCTCCCAGCTGCTGGCCAAGAAGGGGTTGACATGGTTCTTCGCATTCTGCAAGGCACTGTCAAGAGAGATAAGAGCAGCCTCAACAGTGACACTTTCCAAGAAGACATAAATGTAAGATTTGTTATGAAAGATATCTACAACAACAGACATCAAGTCCTGTACTTTCTGTCCACCAGGACACAAAGCGTTTTTGTTAATATCTTCTTCTAACTCAAGTTCAATTACTTCTCTCCCAAGCAGCAAAACAACAGGTCAGGGTTTGACAAGATCAGTGGTTCTCCTGCGAAGAAGTTCACAGCATCTCATGGCTTCTCTCTTTCTCCGTTCTTCGCCTTGCACTCAAGCCTCGTGATTGGAAGTGAGAAGAACTAAGTAGTAAAGTCGCCGAGTGGAATCTGTCACTCACCGGTTCCACACTCTTTTTCTTGTTGCTTCTTCAGCTGCCCCCATATCCTTCAAGCATTGCGTATGCTCGCTCGTAAGTGTATTGGTCTTGTGAATCTTTGCGATCCAGATTGGTAGAGAACTCCCCACCATGCTTTGCATACTTCCCATTGTATCCGATCTGTACAGATTGTGGCTGCTCTGCCAAGAACATAGAACTGATGGGATGTGAGAGAAAATTTGAAATGCGAATCCAACTAGAAAATCTCACTTCTTGGTTACTTCGAGGCCCTCTGCTGCGTGCTTCATCTCATTTATTTTGCGGTTTTGGATCGCTTGGTCATTCTGCTTGAGCAGCGCATTATTGTGCACTGTTGTGAAGAAATGGTTGATCCTCATCGCCTTATATGCCATATTATCGCAACCCCTTATATGTAGTGACAATTTCACAAACCAGTTGCATGCAGCTCATCGAATTCTTCAACGTGTGGAGATCTTTCCCAGTTTTTGTGAGGACAAAGTACACACGCGCAAGGCATTGAAATAGGTATGCATCCCGGTAGTCAAAGAACTTTTTCAAAGCCCTTTCGTACTTTGAGATGGAGAAGCAGTGATGAGCTTATTTGAAAGGGAAAACTCCCGAACTAACCACTGTTATCGCATTTTGGTAGTTGGAATGTACTGCTGATCTTTTTTGAGAAGTCAATATAGCACTTTTAAATCAAGGAAATCAGCAATTGAATACCACCTCAAGGCTTGACAGGCAGGGTTTGACCATGAAGAAGCGTAGGCGAATTAGCAGGAATGGGAATTCTTGTAAGAATCACAGACTTCAAAGGAGCAAAAGAGAAACCACGAGCTTGGGCAAACTGTTCACAAATAGAGAGAAGAACCTGCATAGCATCCAAAGTAAGTGCAAAGAAAGCCAAATCATCTGCAAATAAAAAAGAATTATATCGTGGTTTGGCAGGATGGAATATTTTTTGGAGTGGCAAATGGTCGGAGGAGCCCAGGTAGAGGATCAAAAAAGTGATATAGAGAAGTGGACTGAGAACAGAACCTTGAAACAAACCTCTAAACAAATCAAAAGCAGCTGAAAAGCAATTTGCTACAACCACTCTGGAAGAACAAAAATCAAACAGACTTCAAAACAAAAATAAATTGCAACGGCACTCCCTTAGAAAGAAGCTCAGCCCAAAGAATTGCACGATTTGTGGTGTCATAAACTGCTTGAATATGTGAAACACCAGCAACCCAGATTATTATTTTTAACAATATTATTATTTATTTTGCACATACAATGCATAACAAAAAACAACACCCAAAGTGCCTTACAAGATGGTCATGGACCAGCACATAGGGAAGCGCGCAGCATAAGGAAAAGCAACAAAGCAAAACAGAGAATGTAAACTCATACCTGTGGCTACCTGTCAGATACTGCTAAGGTGCCAAAAAAACAGGTGAGTAATAAATAATAAGAAAAGAAAACGTTAACGATCCACAAATGCAGGGCCAAAGAGGGAGTCTGGCGGAGAAACTTCTAATGGCAGACCCATACAGTGAAGCCAAATCTTATGGAGACAACGAAAAACTAGATACCACGGTGCAAGATTCGCTGGGTTGACAATGCGAAGTGGACGAAGCTACCAATTGCAACATCAAGCGGAAGTTGTAAAACAGGAACAGGAACAGGAGGCAACAATAGGTCAAGACGCAAACATTCTGAAACATGAGATCTAGAGAGAGTTGCAGTGCGGCAGCGACAACACTGCTTGCTGGGGTGATAGAACAAACCAACACGATACTGCAGAAGCCTCAAGATTGATGAAATAGGGAAGCATGGAGGAGCAATTGCTAGCGCATGAGGGTGGGCAGATGCAAGGGGAGCAAAGCTAGCAGCTATAGAACCATAGGCAGATGATGCTACTTGGTGAAAGTGATTTGCAATAACATCAGAAGGTTTGGGAACTACAACATTTGCTGCTGGGAAGAGGAAGGGATTGTTGAAAGGAACAGGAGAACAACGAAAATGCTTTCCCTGGTGAAGAAAGAATGACAAAATAGAGTGCACCATATCAGGAGCATCATCATCCAACCAACGCTGAAACATCTGAAACTGCAGATATTGAAGCTGAAACTAAGGTTCGGCGGGTCCGGGTCGGGTCCGGGTTTCAGTGGCAACCCGCACCAAACCCTTTGGGTCGGGTCGTGTTTGTCTGGGGACCCGCCGGGTCACTGACGGGTACAAAGGGAATACCCGGACCCGAAGTGGTTGAAACCCGTACCCGACCCTGACCCGCCGGGTTTTTGCTGCCCAGGAGAGGATTGATTGAATTTTGAGTTAGACCACGGATATTTACATGAACACTTTGTGTCTCTGTGGACAGTGTGTATTTTAGAAACACTATCGTAAAAAGAAACAAAACTCCACTGAGCAATCACAAGTTGATAGGTGGAACAGCCCAAATCAGCTTCTGTATCTGGTTCATATCGTCAGAGTCCCATCCACCACTGGTTACGTCCTTCGCCAACCCAGTCCTGATGAACCGATCAATGTCGTCATTTGAAAGCATGAAATCCTTGGCTAAACCTGTCTTCCAAGGTTTCCAATCCACCTCAGGGAGCGTTATGGACAAAAGATGCCCGATGTATGCCGTCCAGAACCTTAGCCACTCAGAAGGATATGCATCCACTAATGCCCTGAACATGCGATAGATAGTGGCAGACGTACTTAGCGAATTATTGTGCCGTATCCAGTTTCCGAGCAAAATGTGCACCCTAAGAAGAGTAAGGCTGCTCCGAGAACTGCTACTGGAAGTTGATATTCGGCTTGAGCGGTCGTCTGATTCAACAAATATAGGCCGTAAAAACTCATTTCGGGAGAGGACTTCGTAGTTTACATTGACGTACTTGATTGATGGTGGAAGAGACGGCAATTTAAGGTCATAAATAACCTCATTGATCTTATGCATCTGGAAGCAGATACCCTGGATGACCTCTTTCACCAAAAGGATAGCCGTACGACGATGCTGCTGCAGGCTAAGCAATGCAAGGGAACTCGTTGGAGAACTGGTTCGATGTACCTTCGGAATTCTACCAATCCCCTTGATAGCCGACGATATGCTTATTAGGCCGCCTGTTGATGTTGGCGCCGCAGGTGCTGCAGCTTCTAAATGACCAGCCTGTCGTTTCAGAGCAGCAAGCTCTCCCTCCAGGGCGGTCACACGTGATTTCCATTGTGAAATCTCCTGGGAAGTTGCCTGCTTCTCCCTTTCCATTGCAGCGGTGATCTCCCTGAATCTTGCTAGCTCTTCGTGCTCGCCGTGCTGAATCAATGCACCCGCCCTGCCCAATTCATCAATGAGAGCCTTCTCTCGCACTTCTGCTGCGATGCGGGTCCCTCTCTCGTTCATTGCAGTCTCTTCAAGATCTTTTGTCATGTTCAACAGTCGTTCTGACTGTTTGAGGACCTGTTTTGTCCTTTCACGGTCCTCATCTGCTCGTTTGATGGTCGCTTGGAACTCGTCAACCTTTGCAGTGACGGGCATTCCTCTGTAAATGCCGTACTTGTGTCCCTGCCGCCTGTAAAAGTCCAGAAATGTTGTTTCCTTCTGAAAGGAAGAGCTTTTCAAGCACTCCATACGATAGGCGTTTGCTGCTGTTATGAACTCCGTTCGTCCACTGCATTCATCGTGAATTTCGTTCAGGGCTTGACGAACTAGCTTGCTGTCAGAGTTAAGTCGGTCGATCAACCCTTGAAGAACAAATCTTGGGCCGCATTCATCACGATTTGTTTGACAGTTGCTGATGAAGTCCTCCGAGTCGTAGCTGTGGCCGCTCGCTTTGAATTTTCGATACCAAAGTCGTATGTCTGAAGCAGGACAGAGTCCGTCGATGAGCAAATAGTCAGCATCCCCTTTAGTACCACGTCGCGCCGGTTTCTTTGAAGGAGCTGTCGATTTGACATCTGTCGATTTGACATCAAGGCCAACTTCTGCTTCTTCCACTTCACTTCAGAACCCGATGCCAGAGATGTTTCAGGTGCAGTCACAGGTTCTGCACTTGATTCTCTTTCAGATGATGGTCTGGATTGTTTTAACGCTCGCTTCTTTGTAGTTCGAGGCATGGTGTTTGTACTCTTTGTCGTGGGAAGATACTGGCCCGGTGTTCTTAGCCGGAATGTTACAGGAATGTATGCTATAATACTTCCCTGACACTATTGTTTTCTACCCGATCTGAAAATAATAATAAGCTAGGGAAGAAACTGGCTAGTAACAATGATAGAGAGGATTCTGTCCGGGTGGACAGAATCTTATTGCTAGTAAAATTGATAGAGAGGTTAGCTGTACTTGATAGAGATCACTGAAGTACCGTCAATGAGTTGAGAAAGTGTCCGGGTGGACAGAATCTTATTGCTAGTAACATTAATAGAGAGGTTAGCTGTACCTGATAGAAATTACTGAAGTACCGTCAATGAGTTGAGAAAGTGTCCGGGTGGACAGAAATCTGGGAGACTGAGTGTCACTGTGTCTGTCTGGGTAGAATAGGATTCTGTCCACCCGGACACTTTCTCAACTCATTGACGGTACTTCAGTGATCTCTATCCAATACAACTAACCTCTCTATCAATGTTACTAGCAATACGATTCTGTCCACCCGGACACTTTCTCAACTCATTGACGGTACTTCAGTAATCTCTATCAGGTACAGCTAACCTCTCTACAAATACTACTAGCAATAGGATTCTGTCCACCCGGACACTTTCTCAACTCATTGACGGTACTTCAGTGATCTCTACCCAATACAACTAACCTCTCTATCAATGTTACTAGCAATACGATTCTGTCCACCCGGACACTTTCTCAACTCATTGACGGTACTTCAGTGATCTCTATCCAATACAACTAACCTCTCTATCAATGTTACTAGCAATACGATTCTGTCCACCCGGACACTTTCTCAACTCATTGACGGTACTTCAGTGATCTCTATCCAATACAACTAACCTCTCTATCAATGTTACTAGCAATACGATTCTGTCCACCCGGACACTTTCTCAACTCATTGACGGTACTTCAGTGATCTCTATCCAATACAACTAACCTCTCTATCAATGTTACTAGCAATACGATTCTGTCCCCCCGGACACTTTCTCAACTCATTGACGGTACTTCAGTAATCTCTATCAGGTACAGCTAACCTCTCTACAAATACTACTAGCAATAGGATTCTGTCCACCCGGACACTTTCTCAACTCATTGACGGTACTTCAGTGATCTCTACCCAATACAACTAACCTCTCTATCAATGTTACTAGCAATAGGATTCTGTCCACCCGGACACTTTCTCAACTCATTGACGGTACTTCAGTGATCTCTATCAAGTACAGCTAACCTCTCTAATAATGTTACTAGCAATAGGATTCTGTCCACCCGGACACTTTCTCAACTCATTGACGGTACTTCACTGATACTTCACTGATCTCGATCAAGTACAACCAACCTCTCTACAAATACTACTTGTAATAGAATTCTGTCCAGGCGGTCGCTTTCTCAACTCCTGGACGGTACTTCAACAGATGAACAGTCTAAACAACAATTTATATTTAAAAGAGTGGGTTATCGTCAGTTGCTTCCAACTCTAATACCACATCAAAATCCTCGCCAAAATTGTGCACCTTTACAAAATCCTCACTAACATCACTTTTTGAATCTAGGGAATCATTTTTGAACGGTTCTTCAGCACTCAATTGATGCAACCAGTCATGACGGCACATCAACGCATTTATTGTTCTTGGAGCAAGGCGGTTGCGAGTTGCAGGTACCAAATCAACCCCGGCTGAAAACTTTCGTTCGACTGGAGCGCTTGTTGCTGGTATTCCTAAATAGTCCATTGCCATCTGGCTTAGGGCTGGAAAGTTCACACTTCCAACGGTCTTCCACCAGTCCATAATATTGATTGGCTTCCCATCAGAATCAATACCGCGGAGTACCTGATCGCCAAGATAGCGATCCAGCTCATCTTTTTCCTCAGGAATCTCTTCTTGCCAGATGAAAACGGATCTAATGGCTCTCAAGCGTTCAGCGTCCGTTTTTTTCTGTCTATCACCGGAAGCTCCGCTCGAATCGTGTCGACGTTCTGGCGTGTTTCCAAAAACATCGGCACCACTGTTCTTGATTTTCCGTGACTTATACGATTCCTCCCAGACTTTCCGCACTAGGGTGACCTGATCCCTTCCTACATCTTTCTCCCAAGCCTTTGAAAATCGATAATATTGATCCTTAAAACGAGGATCGAGTACCGTAGCAACTGCTAAACACGGGCTCTTAGCGATTGAGTAATATATTCTCAGCTTATCTAGTGCATTTCAAAATGCTTTGGTGAAAGTTTCATCTAATTCTGCATCCTCTAGGTCCTCCAGTTGATTGATAAGATCGTTGTAAAATGGAATAACAAGCGGAAGTGTTGGATATCTAGACCCCTCGATTGCCTTTGATATAACCTCGAAAACACTCAAACCATCCCGGATCTTCTGTAGGACCTCCCATTGCTTTGGATTTATTGACCAATCTTTCAAAGAATCTTCAATCCAGCATATTTTGTCCATTGCCTCTCGTAGCTGTAAGGCTCGTTTGACCATATAGAACGTGCTATTCCAGCGAGTTGTCACATCGATAATTGGTAATAGAGGAACCAGTTTCACAAATCGGCACGAATCAATAAATGAGCTTCGTCGTTTTGGGGAAGACCGGATTCCTCTGACTAGCCGTCGAAGAAGGTTTATGACATTAACGCCGGAGTTATCGTCATTTGCGACTGTGTCCCCTGCGGGCGCGAATGTATCGATAAAATCCTTTGCTGCAAGATTGATAATGTGTGCCATACACCGCATGTGTTGAGTTTCTGCAGACCACGCAATATCCCTATCTTCCAAGAGCGTCTCCAGCTTAGCACTCATGGTAAAGTTGTTTGTGTTGTAATGCACAATAAGCGTTCACCCGATAGCATGCCAAATTCATCCAGACACTTGACAAGCTGACTAGCCATGGCGACGCCTTCATGCTTTCCAACCATCGGAATCATCTGCAGCAGCAAGTCCTGCGGCTCCCATTCTTTCGTGATGAAGTGGGCAGTAATTCCAAGAAAAGAAATCTGGTTCTTCGATGTCCAACAGTCAGCTGTTATTGATACTTTTGAAGGCGAACCAACAATCAGACCTTTAATGAGCTCCTTCTGCCTATCGTAAAGATCCATCTCCTTTTGCTTCACTGCTTTTGCCGTCTTTGGTGTATAGTTTGGCTGAAAAGTCTTCAGCATGCTGACAAAGAACTCGTTCTCCACAACAGTAAAAGCCTGATTGTCTGCAGCAATCCAGTCCAAAATCGACTGCCACGCTACGTCTGGATTGAACACAAAGTTTTGCTCCTTCTCCTGCGAGCCGAAATTCAATGTCTGTTGTCCCTTGGGGACGATGTCCAACAGTCCAAGCGACCTGGCAATACTTCCATGGTGGTTTTTCAGATGCCGGAGGAAGTTTTTTGTTGATCCCGTCTTATCGACCTTCTGGCTCCACTTGCATTTCGCAACCAAACATGTTCTCAGACCATTATCAACCTTATAGTAATCCTTCGCTATGCCGCCTCGACTACCTCTACAGTCCGACATGCTATCAACATCTGCGTCTGATGAAAGCATTGATGGTTGAACTGATCCAGCTGCAGGCTCCTGTCGCACTGAAGAGTCAGCAAAACTAACGTCGGCAGGAAGCTCTGGTGCATGCTGAGAAGCCGGGCCCAACTCGCTGGAGTCATTGGAAGAAGATGTGGAGCTCGGCTCTCGAGCGCTGTTGTTGCCACCGTGTCCTGATACACGTCTGCGTTTGTCCTGCATGATGTTCCCCTCGCTGGACGCCTCTGAAATTTGGGGGGCTGGCAGACTTCGCTTCCGTGTGTCAAGCGGATGACTGTCCACCAGTCTTTGGCTTGCGTCGGACGCGGCCTTACGCTTTGGTTTAACAAAGGCGGCGTCCATTTTTGCTGTGGTGTGGCTGGAACGTTACCGACTCTAATGTCCAGGTGCACAGAAAGCACAGCTCTCGAGGTCTGTCGTGGTAGAAATTGTTTGTTACAGAACTTCCGTTGTGACTTCTTGGAAAGTGTCCGGGTGGACAGAATCTTATTGCTAGTAACATTGATAGAGATGTTAGTTGTACTTGATAGAGATCACTCAAGTACCGTCAATGAGTTAAGAAAGTGTCCGGGTGGACAGAATCTTATTGCTAGTAACATTGATAGAGAGGTTAGCTGTACTTGATAGAGATCACTGAAGTACCGTCAATGAGTTGAGAAAGTGTCCGGGTGGACAGAATCTTATTGCTAGTAACATTGATAGAGATGTTAGTTGTACTTGATAGAGATCACTCAAGTACCGTCAATGAGTTAAGAAAGTGTCCGGGTGGACAGAATTTTATTGCTAGTAACATTGATAGAGAGGTTAGTTGTATTGGGTAGAGATAACTGAAGTACGCCAATGAGTTGAGAAAGTGTCCGGGTGGACAGAAAATACATGCCTCGATGTCTGTTGTGATGCAAAATTGTTTGATACATACAAAACTTATATTGCGTCTTCTTGGAAAGTGTCCGCATGGACAGAAAGAACAATAGCTTCGTTTTAGATTCTCTATCACATCGGGTTTTACTCGGGTCTGACTTTTGACCCGAGAAGGGTTTTCCTACTGGACCCGATACCCGACCCGGATCCGACCCGAAAATTTTCCATGAAAACCCGGCACTCGGGTCGGGTACATTTAGTCCACGGACCCGGACCCGACCCGAAAGACCCTAAAACCCGCCGATCCTTAGCTGAAACTGAAGGTCAGGAAACTTAAAAAAACAGCAAAACCCCAGCAATTGAAGTGGAAAATGAAAGGCGAAGAAATCGACACAAACTTTGGTGAATAAAAGTCCGAACTGGTTTGCAAACAGCAACAGAGGGAGGATAAAATATAAACCAAATTCAAGCGTAGGTCGGATAAAAGACAGAAACAAATGACGAATCACAACCAGAGAATGAGAACCAAACATCCTTGAAAAAGAAAGCAAAGCAAAAGAAGCTGCACGCGCTTTGGCAAGTCGATGGGAAACAGTCAGTGAACCATCAAATCCAGTATCTCCAAAAAGCAACCCAAATAACGAAATAACAGGTTTGAAGTTACCATTTGCGTTCGCCGTAAGAAGATCGTTCCTGCTGTGGGCTTCATTTATGCAGCTTTAAGCAATTTGCAGCGGGCTTAGCGTATGTCCCTTGGGTTTCTGGTAATGTTATCTATTCAATTCAACTTGCAGCCAGAGTGCTACATGGTTGCTGACAATTTGTTTCCTGGCTTTCCTTCGTTCCTTCCAGATTTGGAATCGAAACTTGAACGCGTTTTGGAGAGATATCGTCCTTCAGCTGCAGTCACATCCAAAATAGAAACCGTCACGCTCGACGATTCGTGTCTTAAGAGAGCACTGGGACCTTTCTGGCCTTAAATTGCAGAAGAGAAGTTGCCCGATGAACTCCAACGGCCGCCAGAGCAAGGTGTTGTCACACCCAACCCCAACGCGTCGTGTCACTAGGGCTGCAACCACCGCTACACGAAGCCCTCTTCTTCCTGGTTTGACCGCTGCGCCTGCTGCGCAACCGCTTCAGCGTCATAGCTCGGCTCCAAATCCGACGAGAACTGTTCACTTGACCATGCTCGATGGAGAGAACAAAGACCACGAAGATAGTGAAGATATGGACGAGGAGGGTGTCCCAAGCCGGCGTACGTCCCTTCCGCGCTCTGCAAAGAGCGTTCTGTCTTTTTACACTCCATCTCCTTCCGCTCGACGATCTCGGCTTTCAATGACGAGAACTCAGTCATCGCCGTCACTATCCAAACGCTCCGTTGGCGCTCATATCTCCATGAACAATGCTATCGTCCAGAGAAATAAGCAGACACGCTCTGACATTAAGACAGAAACTTGGCCGAAGAAACTCACATTCTACGGTCACTTTGCTGATATTTTCGGTCCATTGGTGGATATACCGCACAACTTCTATTACAAACATCGAGAGGAGTTCAAGGCTATGGGATTCGACTTAGGCATTCGATGTGTGGCTGGCTCAGAACTCGACGGGGGACTGAAGGTTGCTACGAAGCGACCACCTCGAATCTTACCCTTCACCAACCTTGAGAGACAGCCGCTTACTGTTGGAGTCGGCTTGGAAGAGAAAATGAAGGATTATCAGGTAAGCGCATCCAAATTATGAGGGATCCCGTTTGATGCATTCCTGTGGCCTTCAGATCACGGGGATCAGTTTCTTGATCTGGCTGTGGGACAACGGAATCGGGGGCATATTAGGAGACGAAATGGGTCTCGGCAAAACTCTTCAAACTTTGTCTTTCTTGGCATATCTGAAAGACGAACGAAAAGTAAACGGGCCGTTCCTTATTGTCGCGCCACTTTCGGTCCTGTCCAGCTGGATTGGTGAAGCAAAAAAATGGACACCGACTTTGAGGGTAGTTAAGTTCCATGGCGATGCAGCATTCAGAGCAACATTGAAACGGCACATTTTGAGCGAGGATGAAGATGAAGCAGATCTTTATGTGACCAGTTACGAGATGTTGGTATCCGAGGAAGCGTACTTCAAACGTCGTTTTGCGTTTTCGGTCGTCTGTATTGATGAAGGGCACCGTATAAAGAATAATTCGGCTCTGGTCAGCCAGGCACTCAAAGCTATCACGGGAAGGTTGTAAAGCTGATTTTCTTAACCCGAAGCTGTCGTTTCTGATTGCCGCTTCCAGGTTCCGTCTAATTCTTACTGGAACCCCACTTCAGAACGATCTGCGCGAGTTGTGGAGCTTGTTTCACTGGCTCTACCCCGAGATGTTTGACGAGAGAACTTCGCTCAAGTTTGACCAGTATGCTCTTAAATTCGCAATACTGGATTCATCTCATTGCGGCTTATATAGAGCTTTCAAATTGAACAAGGGCAAAGTTGACAGTGCATTTATGGATGCAACACGTCATCTTCTCGAACGTATCATGCTTCGCAGAACAAAGTCCGTTGTGGAATTGTCCATGTAAGTTTCACAATATTTAAGTGATATCTCCGCAATGCAGACTCTTATTGTGAACAAAGTCCACCAAAGGAAGAATATGTGATCTACGTTCCTATCAGTCCATGCCAAGCATTTTGGTATGAGCGATTGATGATGCGACTAGATAAACATACTCTGGACGAAATTTTCTCCTCTTCGCACTCCACCGCCGCACCAACCCCTTCAAAGTCTAATGTGGAATCTTCTCCGTCTTTGAACAGACTTGCTTGTTCTGAGCATGATATAGACGAAGGGGACACGATGGAGGAAGGTGGGATGAACGAGGACCCAGAAATGCACGAGGGGGAAGTAATGGCTCTGGATCTCGTCAAGCGAATGAAAGAAATGGAGCAGGACACTTTTTCCGAAGGTAGACCAGAACAGTGGAAGGTGAGCAACTTTGACGCGATTTACCATTTCAGGTCTCACCATTTCTTCCTAGAAACTGATGATGACGTGGATCCAATTACGAAAATGCTGCGACCATCCTTACTTATTTCCAAACTCGGAACCCGAGCCGGTAGGCCAACGACCATTTGACAGAGCGTGTGCTAAATTGTTATCGATACGCTCAGCTTGAAACCAGCGAACACGTCGTGTATTCGAGCTCAAAGTTGTGTTTCTTGGATAAATTCTTGCCCAAACTTAAAGCTGAGGGTCGCAGAGTGTTGATATTCTCCACATTCACAAGGTGAGTAGCACCAAGCGTTAACACTACTTTATGGACTAATTTACGTTAGCATGTTGAATATTTTGGAGGATTATCTACTTTGGAAGGGCTATAAGTATGGGCGGCTAGATGGTTCTACCAATCCCGCAAGGCGTGCTCTTTTGATCAGGCTTTTCAATCAGCCAGAGAGCGACATTTTCGTTTTCATGATTTCCACGCGTGCTGGTGGGATGGGTATCAATATGACTGCAGCAGTAAGCATCTTCGCGCGATGTAAGTAGAAAAGTGTTTTAACTTTGTTACTAGGATACGATTATACTTTTCGACAGCGACTTGAATCCGCAAGTGGACATACAGGCTATGGCTCGAGCGCATCGTATCGGGCAGAAGAAAATTGTGCGTATTTACCGCCTGATTGTTAAAGACACGATTGAAGAGGTAATAACAATATTGAGAACAAGTTGCAAAGAAACTCAAGTTTGGTTTAAAGAGTCAGCATCGGCGATCACAGTATAAACTTTTCCTTGATTCTAAGGTGGTTGGAGCACACCATACGAAGTTTGATCTTGAGGATGGGGGGGTGGGTACCCCAACATCGAGCAAGTCATCTGAAGAAGAGGAAGCAGCAGCTCTTTCTCGTTCGGAGCTCATGAAGATGCTGCGATTCGGAGCAAAAGCCATTCTACGAATGGGGAACAGCTTTGAGGAGTTTTTGAAAGCAGATATAGAGTCAATCCTAGAAGCGGCAAGCAAGGCCGCCAAAACATTGGAGGGTGCTGCAGCACAAGAGAACTCGGTAGATGATGACAATGATGGGTCAGGAAAATCGGGAAGCGAGACCGCTGTCGAGTCGATGGAAGAAGGCGAGAGTGGCAATCGAAGGCAGAGCAACATAACTCGAACGACAGGGACTGTGGTACTAGATTCAAAGCACAACATCATTCTCGAGCAAACAGAACTTAATCTGGACGATTTTGGGGCTGCTGAAGAGGATGTTGACGCGCAAACTCGGTTGATGCAGAAAAAGGTGTCTTCGAAACCAGAGAGATACTCAGAGATCGCAAGGGCGTGGGCCGAACTCACACGACAAAATCGATCGAGGACGCAACGAGTTGTGGATGTGGACGGACACCCTGTTCTCAGAGAAACTATCGCTGGACCGAACGGTGGGCGATGGGAAGCTGTCCCAACATATGTTTCATCATTGACTGCGGAGAAGCTTGCGTCTACCAAGAAGCGCAAGCGAACCGATTACACTAATCAAGAGGTAAGTTTCAGAAGATGGATCTTGGTATCCGAGTTCTTATCGGTTTTAAAGCATTGTCAGGCTTGTCACCAGGGTGGTACGTTGGTGATGTGCGATTTGTGCCCGCGCGCAATGTGCACGACTCACTGCGGCTATACTGCTGCAGATCTGAAAAAGGTTATTCGATATATATGCCCACAGCATAATTGTTCGAACTGCACTAGCACCACCAAGTCATCCGGCGGAATGCTTTATCGGTAAGCCTTGGTCGCAAATTTAACGCGATGGTGACATTAACGCCTCTTTTCAACGTCGACAGCTGTGTCACCTGTGAACTTGCATTCTGTGAGATTTGTGTCGAGAAGCTTGAGAGCCAAGCTGCACGAGACCGTGCCCTAGCAGTGGCCCAAGCTCAGCTGCGATCAGAACATGGGTCAACAACAAATGGAACGGATGAGCATGCGAACATTCCGGAGGATGCTAAGTCATCTGCGAATCTCCCGCGGGGAGTCACTACGAGTGAGAGCGATGACCCAACAGGTCATATCGTGGAGGAGCCTGAATACTCGTGGTCGGCACAATCTATTACCAGAGGCCGGAAAGGGCCACGAGGGCGACACAGCAAACCCGGCACAGAGGATGTTGCGATCGTCCACGTTGTGGAGCTTCCTCCAGAGAAGCGAGCGGTTGAGATGGAAGCAATTGGGTTCACGATCCCAGAATATGAGCGTCTCGGGTTCGGCGAACAGGTCCAGGCGTTCTATGTTAAATGCATCGACTGTTTGAATGAACGGCGCAAATGGTCAAGAGAGATGCAGGAAGACAGCGATGAAGATGACGAGGAGAATGAAGGGGAAGATGATGGGGCGGACGATGATCGTGAAAAATCCAATGAGACGAAGCGGCCTCGAAGGACCAGCGCCGTGAAAGCGAAAGGCTTGATTAAGCAAGGATTGACCCGAAAGAAACCGCAGGAACCGAGGCAGCAGAAGAAAGTGACACGAACTCCTAAACGCAGGAGGCGATAAGCAACGAGGTGTTGGCACCAGTGCCAATGCGCACAAGACTATGCCTATTTATTCTTTCATTTTGAACATTTTTAAAGTTGCTATTGCGGTGTTTCAAAGCAAACACACCTTGCCAGCTGCGGATTATTTCCAAGCATAAAAATATGGATGTAATGTAATGAGAATCCCGTTGCGAGAAAAGCCATGAAGAAACTTAAGATGAAATTGAAAAGTTGGCCATTTGTCGGGCCATCAGAGAGTCTGAACATTGGTTCCCATTTTTACAGTCTTGACGACCTTGGCAAGGACTCCGCCGCCTGCCTCCGTCACTTTCTTCAGATCTTCACCCTTGCGTCGTCGTCCACCACCAGCCGACATGATCCGTCCCAAAACCATGAGAGAGACCAGGGCTGCGACAGCACCAGCCATCCATGTTCCCATTTCCCCACGAAGATATGCCCACACAAGCGACAGCTTCTTTTCAGGGTCAGCTGGTCCGCTGAGCGAGCGTATGAGCGAGGCGAGTGTGATGGTGTTTCGACGAGGAGAGGACGCAACGCCGTTAACGCGGATGGAGGCGGGTACAATTGGGCGTTGAGTTGCTGAAGAGGTCGGAACTTGCGAAGCTGTCCTGGGCGAAGGAGCTGAACCAGGTGTTGGTAAATGTGCTTTTTCTTCTGCTGGGAGAGCATTTGCGGAAGTTGTGAGTTCCGTGGTCTCTCGTCGATCAACCACAACGCTATCCTTCACTGTTTCGATTGGCTTCTCTGATTCTTTCTTCTTCTCTTTTCGATTTTCTTCAGTGTTCATAATAAGAGAATCAAGCTTTTCCAAGTAAAACTGAACGAAACGTTGAGTGATCATCGAAATATTCAGTTGGAAATACCTTCAATCGATCAGTACGCAAGTATCCATTGGTTTCGAGAAACTCCCGGGCCGATCTCCAGTCGTTTAATCGGGGGAGAATGTGCAAGACGTAGACTTCGACCAGGCGTTCGTATTCTCCATATTCTCCTGCTTCAGCATCGACACGAAGAGCTCGCTCTTCGACACGTGCAAAATAGGCCTCGCTTCGAGTGGCAAGATGCATTTCAACAGCATCTTTTGCCTCACGCGCCCTTCCGAAACGAGTGAGAACAAGTGATCTGTGAGGAGGGAGTTAGAGACTTGAGATAATTGAAGAGCAAAAGCAAAATACCCCGCGAGCAGAATGTCGACGGGAATAGCGTCGATTCCGCCAAACATTTCGACGACATCGTCCCACACTTGCACGGTTGCACCGGCTTCCTGAACATCGGCAGCATCACCACTTTCATAGACAATCCGGAGCCAGATGAGTGCAACAACCCTTGCACTGGCGGCAAGTACAGCCGAAGCTGCGGCATCGGTTTCTAGGGCCTTAGAATATTGGGAGATGACGTTCCCCCACTCTTCCTGGTTACCGGACATTCGGTGGTTCAAGTACATGTAGAGAGAGAGCGGGGGATGTTCGAGGGTGCGCGAGCATAGAGCAGCAGCCTCAGCATGTCTGCGAGTAACGAATAGCTTGCAGATCCTGTTGACAGACGAGCGGGCCTGTCTCGCGATTGCCGCGGTTGAACCTGTCGCCGTACTGACGGTCATCAAAACTCTTGAAGTTGAGAGTTGAAATTTCCGTGATTGAACACAACGACGTGACGTCAGTGGCAGTTGGGAAGTTGGACTTTTTGGAGAAGTATATCAGGAAAGTACGGAACAATTTAAAGTAATGTGTAAATAAGAACTGCTTATTGGGGAGAATGGCATTCCCAGAAAAATGAATGGTAGTAGGTGATCCAGCTTCGGATTCTTGGTGATCGGTCGGGCATTTTTATTAGCTGTTGGTGCTGAACTTGTATCTGATCAAAAGAAAGTGACAAGCAAATGCGTATGAGTGAAACTGATAAACAATTAAAGCAGCACAGTACGCACCCGCATTGAATACATGTGTAAAAGATGGTCTGACCTTCATCGGCAGAACGAAGTTGTGCGGTATGAAAGACCATTTCCGGAGCACCGCACTTGGGACATTTCTCGGTAATCTAAAGAGAGGGGGAAGCATTTCAATTATTCTGTTGAATGTGATAGTCATGGACAACTCACGGTGGCTCCTTGATCACGCCCGTCGAGGTTAGTGAGTGCGCTCAGATCAGAAGCTTTAGGTGGAGCTGGGAATATACCGGGACGACTCCTTGTAACGACTTCGATGTTCTCGAAGGCTGTATTTCTCGAATGAGAGTGCAGACAAAGCAACAAAGTCACAATGCAACATACCGTCTGCATTAGATGGTGTTCCACAAGCAAAGCACACGACATAAGTGCTCAATGCGGATGGTGGGTCCAGCAGCGACGAGCATACTCTGCAGAACACGAGCGAGTGCGGTTTCTTTCCTCGCGTTGAGTCGGACGACATTTTGTGAATTTGTGACAGGAGCTGCGGAGGAGAATAAATAATCGTATTAAAAATTGTGAGTGTACTATTGGAAACAAGAGGTGAAGTAGAGAAATACTACAGAATCTGGAATCTACGCCAATCTAAAAAAATAGATATAAAAATTTGAAAATACACCACTTTGATATAAATATTTGAAAATACACACCAATTTAATCTCGAATAAAAGTGGCGCACCTGTCAAAAATGTCGGCAAAACGAGGGTCGAGGGATCAGAATGGAACTGGCACACGGGGGAGGGTGGGGGAGAAGAGGGAGATGAAGAAGAAGGATGCAGACTCGTTCAACACTCTAAGGAAACAGATCCGCGACACTGAGAGACTCTTGAAAAGAGTGAGTGGTCGAACTAAATACTTCTAAACTTCCCCGATGCTTAACCTGCAACTCTCATCCAAAGCCTAATTTGACAGCTACTGCACAACAAGAGATGGAGAGACGGTTGAAAGGTCTCCACAAGCGTGTGGAATACGCGAAACAGCGGAAAATGCGGGCAGAAAAGGAACAGAAGCTGGCAGAAAAATACCGGATGGTCAAGTTCATCGGTGCGTAGCTAGCAGACGATGCTGTATTCTTTTAATTTCGCTAATTTACATGAATTCTTGAAAACAGAATCTAAAAAGATCCAGCGACGAGTTGATCGAATTACCAAGAGATTAGACGGACTGAGCAATCGACCCAGCAACGAATCAGAGCCAGAAGACGAAGCCGGTAGTGGCGAAGATGATCAAAATGATAAGCGCATCATGTCGGCATCACACTCCGATCTTGAGACACAACTTGCCGAAGCTCGATTGGACTTGGCCTATGTCAAACACTTTCCGGTCGACATGAAGTTCATCAGCTTGTTTCCAAAGGAACCATACAGGGAGGAGACCAGCGCGAAGCGAGACACAATACGGGCAACGGTCCAGGCGAAAATGGAGAAAGGCGCACTGGAGGGACTTGTTTTAAGAGAGGAGGATGTGTTTGGATCTGCTGGAGCTGATGAAGATGACGACGAGGAGCCTGGTGCTACCGCTGAAATCGAGAGGACCACAAAACGACCGACAAGAACGAAAAATTCGAAACAGGTGTCACAACAGGAGGGCGATGAAGACGAAGGTGACGATTTCTTTTTGTGAACCGAAATGAATACAGTCAACGATTCATATAACAAGAGTCATTGATGAAATTGCAGATATTTTTAATAATTATCGATGGTTTTGTCCAACTCTTTGCCACAGTCCGAACACAAGTCCCAAATGTATCCCACCAACAACGGCAACCCGCAACCCCTCGGCAGAACCAACACGTTCAACCCAGCGGGGACAGCTCCGCAACGCAATCACACCGTGCAGGGCCGTTCCAAAAGGGACGAGTTCGACCCCTACGCTCCACTTCCGCGTGCTGTACCTAACTCGATGGCCAACTCTGCCCCTTTGCAACCCTCGCGAATCGCTGAATGGATCGATGCTCACGCCAACGCTCCTCCACCTCCATCTACAGAGTACGCCCAGCTGCAAAGGACGGGAACATTTGCACCCGGATACGCGAACAGCACTTCGCAGCGGCGGTCCGCTGATGCCGGTGACCCAAGGAGACTAAGTACGACCACTTCGCCCTCAGGATCTCCGCCGTCAGGATCTCCGCCGGACTCCGGCGGGAAGCAGGCATTCCAGCAACCGCTCAACCCTTTCTATTCGCCCCAAGACAACCAAAAATATGCTGAACCACAAAAACCAGAGTCGTCCGTCAGAGCGTCATTTGTTCCAACGCCGAGAATTGTAGAGCCGCCTGCAGCTGCTGTAGATGATCCCGGTATGACAGATTGTGTTGAAGATAACTTGATTTCGTGGTATTAAAAGTAATTTGGTGTGCATCAGACAAAATCCAGCGAGACATTGAGCGTCTCGAAGCTGCAATCTCCTCATACAAAAGCTGGAACGCCTATATTGAGGCTCAAGAGGCTCTTTTTGCTGAAATGTTCCGACTGTCACAGCAAGAAACGCAAAGAAACATCGAGCTCACTGAGCAAGTGAACTTGCTTCACCGCGCAATGCAGCTCAACGAGTTGCGCACATTTTTACACGACCGCGACCTGCAGATTGGTCGATTAAACGATTTGGAAGCCCTTCAGCAGGTGGCGATCCACCATATCCAGCAGACGATCGAGGTTGAGCGTGAAGGTTATCTCGAGGCAACGCAGATGGACGCTCAGTTCAAAAAAGCGCTGACGAAGCTACTGAGAGAAGAAGAAGCTATGATGTCGGGACTCTACGAGGCGAAAGCAGGAAAAAAGAAGGTGGAAGAATTGCTTAAACAGGCTCTCGACACTTCGAAAAGGTCCCTTGTCGACTTGGAAGCCCTAAAACAGGAGGTTGCCCAAAAATTGAAGAATTACGAAGATGCCAGAAAGAAGCTCCGAGACAAGCAAGCGATGGTTTTTGATCAGATGGGGGGAACAACAATGCAACTTCTCCAGCTTCTGGTCCAAGTTCTTACGACACTGAAAATTAAAGTTCGGAAACGGAAGGAGTGGATTGAACGCCGCCTTAGGGCGGAGGAGAAGCGCAACCAAGCCCTTAATTGGGATGAAGATTTGGAGATCGACAAGTTGGTTCCTGAATGGGACAACCCAAACTTTGCTTGGCCTCGGGTGTGTGAGATGGCCTTGGAAACGTACGTCCCGCCTGCCAAACTTCCGCCATTCATGACTGCCATGCTCACCGCCTCTGGCTGGGTCGAGCTCGGTATCCAGTGTCAGCGCACAGTGGAGACAGTTCGGATGATGAGCCGTCCATTTGGAAACGGGTCGTACCGTCTTGCATTCTATGCACTCGGTTCGTCTGGGATGAGGTTTGTGTCATTGTAGATTGGGACAGTCGGTTTCATTTGCTAATACATAATTGTAGGTACACTGTGAAGCAGTTTAAACAGCCAGCAGAGAACGATGCAGCAGATTGGGACTACGGTTTGAAGACTGGTTTGCTCCACGCTTTCAGCTGGACAGCTGCACAATTCTTTAGTGCTGCATGTCGAAAGTGTCATCCACCTCTCCATATCGACATCAGCTATGTGCCATCCTATGTTGCCAGAAATTTGTCAGACAACAATCGAGTGTACATGGTTGAACCTCTGCTTCCCGACTTCCAAAAGTGGACCAACAACGACACGTTTATCTCCGAGTCTGTTGAAGGGGATATCATGGCTGCATTTACGCACTTTACGTTGCATTATTCAGAGGGAAACTTTATGATCACCGACTTGCAAGGATTCTGCGAACGAGGTGTACCGAACGCAGGTGGTTCAGCGACTTTGCACCCGAATTCACCACCACCGCTCTCGCGGACATCTATTGCATCTTCGAGGACGTCTCGATCATCCCGAACTCGTGGCTCCTCGCAGGATCGTGGCGACAGACAAGACGACGGGAACCCATTCAAAGATCGATTCATCTTTACCCTCACGGATCCTGCAATGCACTTGCTTGCATTCCGAGGAGAGAGTGGCATGCTCGACGAGCTCGAGAGTGACCAAGCGGGCGACCTCGGGCCTGACGGGCGAGATGCTTTCCTGAGTGTGCACCAGTGTGGGGATGTGTGCCGAGCACTGAAACTTCCGCATAATACCCCATTTCAATTGCAACGTGGTGGGACTGTGAGGTATCCCGACAATGCCAGCGAACTCCCTTATGCGAAATAGGCTATGAACAGCGGTATCAATCTCTATTTTCTAATTTTCAAAAAATAAGTGTGAAATTTACCCTGTGGCGTGCATTTCTTGTTTTCTGTCACAAATTCTTTGCGGTTCGGATGGCGAAACCAGAGAGAAAGTCTGGCACTCGTTCGGGCGGGAAGAAAAGGGTCTCGGCGGGTGCGGCAGACCTGCCAAAGTCAATGCAGAATGTCAACCACGTCAAGGGTGTCAACTTTTACAGAGATGCGAAACGGGTCAAGCATCTCAACATGTACAAATCCGGGGCTCCTGTGAGGAATGCTGCAGGGAAAATTGTCAAGGATGCGGATTACCAGCGCCGTTTGCCTTCTGGAACTGTCTCACGGGTTGCACCCAATCGTAAATGGTTCGGTATGTCGTGAAGTTTCTTTTGCGCACACTCTCGTTTACACATTGGTTAAACCAGAAAACACCCGAGTAGTCGGACAAAAGGAACTCACCGCCTTCCGCGAGGCTATGACTGAAAAGTTGAACGATCCCTACTCTTTTCTTCTCCGACAAAACAAACTCCCAATGAGTCTCGTCACCGATCCAACGAAAGTCTCCCGCATGCACATTTTGGAAACCTCTCCTTTCCAATCCACATTCGGACCAAAATCTCACAGAAAAAGACCAAAGCTGAAAGTCGGGAGTCTGGACGATCTTGCATCCAGCGTTGACAAATCTTTAGGTAAGAGATTTGTGATTGTATCTTGTCCGTAACTAACTTCCTCGTCTTTCAGAATCATACACTGCAGAAAAGGATCCATCGCTTCTGGCGAATCAACCCACCGACGGAACTTCCGACAGTGCGCGCGATCCGATCTTCAAGAAAGGCCAGAGTCGTCGGATTTGGGGTGAACTCTACAAAGTCATTGACTCCTCAGATGTGGTCGTTCATGTTCTGGATGCAAGGGATCCCATGGCGACTCGTTGCAAGAACGTCGAGACATACTTGAAGAAGGAAGCACCCCACAAGCATCTGATTTACGTTCTCAATAAGTGCGATTTGGTACCAACGTGGGTCACGGTAAGTTTAGAGAGAGTTTTCTTTGTTGGCGTCGTGTGTTCGGTTGTTGCCCCACACCTAAGTCAGAACAATTTCCTTCCGATTGCATCTATTCAAGATGTGGAACTTTTTTATGGGAATGGTTCGTTACAGTTGTGGAAGAGAAGGATCTTGTTTCCAACTTCGACATCCCGTTTTGGGATGTCTCGGAAATTTTCATCAAAGTTCTGTGAGAGTGGATTGTGAGGCACCTTACCTGGGCTTATCACCAAGCTTTCCTAGTTTTTCAGAACAAACATTTATTCCGCTTTCTTATTTCGCTGGCTTTTTTGCTGGTCTTCTAACCCCAAAATCTTCCAATAATAGGCAAGATGGGTAAAGATTCTCTCCGCATCCCACCCTACCTTGGCCTTCCACGCCAACATGACCAACTCGTTCGGGAAAGGCTCTCTCATCCAATTGCTCCGACAGTTCTCCCGCCTTCACTCCGACAAGAAGCAAATATCCGTCGGATTCATTGGCTATCCCAACACTGGAAAATCTTCCATCATCAACACCCTTCGCAACAAGAAAGTGTGCACAGTTGCTCCCGTTCCAGGCGAAACCAAAGTTTGGCAGTACATTACACTGATGAAGCGAATCTACCTGATTGACTGCCCTGGAATCGTCCCGTCGTCTGCAGAGGATTCGGAGACCGAGATCGTGCTGAGAGGTGTTGTGCGAGTTGAGGCCGTCAAAATGCCAGATCAGTTTATTCCGGCTGTGCTTGAGCGGGTGAAGAAGGAGTACATTTCGAGGACTTATGACGTGCAGAACTGGGCAGATCATGTCGATTTCTTGTCGCAGATCGCAAGAAAGTCGGGGAAGCTATTGAAGGTGAGCCTTCGTTGTTGCGAAAAGTGCGTTGTCTAACATCTTCTTGAATTCAAGGGAGCGGAGCCAGATCTCGAAACTGTAGCAAAAATGATCCTGAACGACTGGCTACGCGGAAAGATCCCTTACTACACCTCGCCACCTCTGGATCCAATCGAAGCAGAACACAACACTCAACCCGAGGTTTGCATGTGCATTGTCTTTCGTTTCTCGATCCTGAATTTCCTTTACAGATCCCAGGAGTAGTCCAAGCCTTTTCGAAAATCCCACTAACGACAACGTACCTTCCTGCTGACCTCGAGCGACCACAAGGACTAGACGTGGACGAAGAAGAAGGAGCAGTCGATGACGACGAGGGACTCTCGGAAGACGACGGTGAAGACGATGCGGACGTTCCGTCGTTACGGTCCGAGTCTGCCGACGAAGAGGATGAACCTGAGCCATCATGGGAGGATGTGTTCGGAGGCTCTGCCGTTCAAGAAAAGAAGGGCTCGGATAACAGCGCGAAGAAAAAGGGAGATGTGAAGAATAGAAAGAATGATGGAAAGAAGTCTGAGCAACCTTCTCCTCAGAAAAGGAAACGAAGAGATGAAGATGTGGGTGATAATGATGAAGAGGGATGGGTAAGTGACAATGAGGTTGATATGGAGTTGAAGGAATCTGGGTCGAATGACGGAAAACGAAGGCGTGTTGACAACAATTTCGTGGAAGAGACGGAGAACATTGATGGAGGTGAAAGCGAAGATTCGGAATCAGAGGAATCCAAGTCCATTTCAAGATTTGTCGCTGCACCAAGCTCTTCGCCGTCGGCAGAAGCGAAGGTGACCCGCTTAACTACAAACAAGAAGAAAGTAGGAACGCACTTTTACGAAACGGCGAACGTGAAGAATAAGAACCGAAAGAAACAGAAGAACGTCGATCCAACTTCATTGGTGAAAAAGCTGAGAAGATCAGGAAACCAGAGACGATGATGGATTTAGTGAATTCATTAATAGACATTCGGTTCTCTTATTTCAGCGACGTCGTTTATTCCTCCGCTGCGAGCCATCGCTCGATATCGTCATGGTGAACGAAGGGCGGTCAAGGCACAGTGATGGAAGGGTTGGTGCAGGAAATAATTCATGATAGCGTTCGACAGAAGTCTACTGTTGAGCGGCACCCTCTGCCTCCTTACAATCCCAAAGAATGCTGAAGACTGTAAGTCGCAATGCGTTTTTCTGATCAAAACAAGCTTCGCCTTAGCCGAGGATCGAGGTCATCATCACACCTAATTTCGTTGATGGTCGCTCTTCTGGTGCACGCACAGACCACCAGTGCACAGGAATGCCGATCCACAGCATCAGTCCCAACATTCATTCCAAGCCGGATTGTTAATAACATTCGGACGGACCGCTCCACGCGAATTTATTAAATGCAGACGGACGGTCCAACTCGAATTTATTAGTCATTGTTGATCTCCACATTTTCATTCAAAACGTCTTTTGGCTTGTCTTTATCATTATTTGGCTTGCTATTTGTTTCTGTTTGCAGTTCGGATCGATTGAATGTTTTTCCGGTGATCTGTTATAAAAGGGCAAGTGGGTCTTGGGAAATACATCATCAAAAAGAGCGTATTTCAGGCTCACATACCATGTCTAGTGGTGGCAAAAAATTAATTAAATAATTTTAAGTGAAAACCGAAATTAGTATTATAAAACATTTTCGAGTTGGAAAGGTTTGGGGTGCAATGGCTTTCTACAAGTTTTGAAACTTCGGTTTGCAGTCCGAATCTCGTACGTGAATTTTAATTCAAACCTCTTTATTGGTTTTTTCCAAGCAATAAATTTAATGATAGTTGCCATCATCACCTTTCTTACACATTGCTTTAATTATACATCATTTATTAATATTAATGATTCAAGCTTCAATCAGCTGAAGAGGGACCCGGTCGTTTTGATATACAATCCTCACGCTTAAGATGGCCAGGGCACATAGTTGGGATGGACATTCTGGAACTTGGCACGTTCTCTTCCGTTTTTTCCGCAGCTGAGGCTGTAGATGAGTGTGAACTTCGCCAATTTGGCTTGATGCAGGCAACAATATAGGCAAAATAGTGGTAAGTATTGAACATTGTTAGGCCAGGGAAGCTAACTAACCATGATATTGGCAGTTGATGTAATTGCAGGTAACGGGCTCAGTGTTTGAAATTGGCGTTGATTTTGAACGATGGTTCCAAACCAACTATACCTAACAGTTATTCCAAACCCAACTATACCTAACAGTTATTCCAAGCCGGAATGTTAATAACATAAACATTCCGACGGACCGTCCAAGGCAAATTTATTAAATGCGGACGGACCGTCCACCTCGAATTTATTAGCCATGGACGGACCGTCCAGCGCGTTTTTATTAGCCATGGACGGACCGTCCAACCCATTTTATTAACCATGGACGGACCTTGCAGATGCAATTTATTCTGATTCTTTGTATTTGATTGTCCAAAATCTCCACCAATCTTACACCGTGATAACACCCATTTTTATTAACCATGGATGGACCTTCCAGATGCAATTTATTCTGCTTCAACTGTAATTCATGCTATCTAAATCTCTCTTGTAGGTGGATTTTTCACTAAGTCTTTCCATTTCATGGGTCCAGCGATGATGCTGTTGGGAGAGAGTCCTTTGATTTTGTGGGCTAGAGCATGCTACTGGTGTAGAGGACTGATTCTTTGTATTTGTTTGTCCAAAATCTCCACCAACCATACACCTTGATAACAAGGGTTAGTTAGGGTTAGTTAGGGTTAGTTAGGGTTAGTTAGGGTTAGTTAGGGTTAGTTAGGGTTAGTTAGGGTTAGTTAGGGTTAGTTTAGGGTTGTAGGGTTAGGGGTAGTTAGGTTAGTTAAG